>JAFIDM010104676.1:0-20520 GCA_023159025.1 Thereuonema tuberculata | reverse complement strand
CTTTTAGCTCTGGACAGAAATTTAATATGGAACGGATTTTTTTTTTTGTACTGACATCCACAGAATTCTGGGATAGCCCTTCGTGTAAGAGATGAAAAGATAAAAAATAAACAGGCATCATGAACGTGGTTCTCCTCTTTCGCTCCACTGAGTCAACATTCCGGCCCAAGTAACCGAAGCCGATTTAATAAACATCTTTTAATTTATTAGAACGCTCGTTTCCTAGGATACAAAAAAAAAGAAAAGAAAATGGAGAAGGAGGGGATTATGAAGCTCTAACTCTTCAAAAGCTCATTGATTTATTTGAATTTAAGCAACTTAAAAGAAAATTACATTTCTCTTATAGTCATCTCTAAAAAAAAATAGGAGAAACAATACTGTTATAAATTGTTTATTTTACCAATATTTTTAAGTTATCAGTTTAGCTTGGGTCAAACAGTGAGGCGCTTGACTAATGGCTGTAAGAGCCGCTTCAAACATCGGCGGGGTTCGGGGATTTTTCCATGTTGAATTCTCCTCGCACGGGTCTTAGGGAACACTCTCTTTACAATATGTATCTCATTTTTAAAGGCCTTTAGAACCGACCTCAACTTAATCCTGCGTTGGTCAGCAAACGCAGGAAGCATTAACTCCTTCGACCCCCAAGGAGCTTATTTAGGCGCCTGTATTGTGATACTTAAACTTTCACTTTAGCATTGGAGTTAAATTAAAAATATAATAAAATATCGCAAGATATAAAAAATAACATTTTTATTTAAAAAAAAAAGCTACAATTTTAACTTTAATTTTAAGCTGCTGAAATAGTTAAATTTAAACTGAAAACAACAAAACAATTAAAAAAAAAACTCATAACAATCTTTAAAAAAACTTAAATGAGTAAAAAGAATCATTTTATATAAAGCAATACAATTTATTAGACTTGATCTTATTTTCCTACATTGGAAACATTTACAGAGCTTTCGCACATTTAATAACGCTGAATAATCTTGAAAAAAACAATTGAAAACGATACTGGAAGACAGGAACTAGTTCTACAGAATGAAACTTTCAACAACTGAAATCATGTTTACGACTAATAAACAGATCGTAAAACATTTTAGATATTTAAATTCGAAAAAGTTAAAAAATAAAATATTTGAAACGAATTTTTGATGCAGTGCATTTTATTATGCATCAGAAGCATTAAATCAGCACAAATCCAATAATGAAAGTACAAACTAAGTTAAAATAATCGCGTATCGCTGTATTGGGTGCATTTTATTCTCTAAAATATTAAAATGCTCACTATATTATGTAGTTAGACAAACAATATAATTATTACCTTTTTTATATTATTTTATTAATTCTTAATTTTTTAACTATATTTTAAAATATTATTATTATTGTGGAAAATTAACAGTGCAAGAAAATAAGCCTAACATCAAAATTACCAAAGCTACTGTTATTTTGAGGCTAGAGTTTCAATTATACAATAAAAAAATACACAATGTTATTTTTTTTATTACTATTAATTATTAGAGGAAAAGGTGTAAAAACGGGCATAGGTGTAAATATGGGCACCCTTCCCTAAAGGGTTGTGGGAGGTGCTGCAGTTTTATTACGAGACTTTAAACTGCGCCACTTGTTGTTATAAGATAGCAGAGAGCATTTGGTAACTTTGTTTCAAATAGTGTGGAAGCAGCGTCAGTAATTGTGCGAATTGGTGTTTTTTCTGGACTGCAAATATTTGACAGGTATGTGAATTCGTTTTCTTTTCATGTCCCTGTGGTTAGTTTAAAATAATTTCACAGTGATATCTGGAAAGCGGAAATCCTAAGCTACTTTTTGAAGCCCGCCTTTAGTCACTCACGTTTTTAGGTTAAATGTGATAGTGGCAATCTTGCTTAGGTGGGGTTGGTGTAAATACGGGCACCATTTCTTGGTGTAAATATGGGCCCCCATTTAAAGCCTCTCCTTCGAGTTATCCTGATATACAATCACATAAGGATCTAGCCATGCCAATTGATGAGGCTGCTGAAACACCGCAATGTTCCCCGGAACTTCAAAGTTTCTCCGTTCGATATTACTCCTGTCCCCAACATTAAGAAGAGAACCAGAACTCGGGGACGTAAATAATTTTTGATTTGATTTGATGTTCATTTAAAATTCTCAAATATATATAACTTACTCTTTGTATCGTTTTGAATTGTTTTATCCTGTTTTAAAATATTTTAAACCATTTTTTTTGCGAGTTTTTTGGAGGGGCCCATATTTGCACCCCATTTTTTCAGATGCTTTTTTAGAAGCTTTTTCTAAATCTTCGTTTTCGAATTAAAATAATTGATATTAATCATTGTTTTGCCTCCTCTCATTTAGTAAACTTGTTATAGTTGTTAATGAAGATCAAAAATCTTGAATTTTTCCCAAAGAAAGTAACTTTAAGTCAAAAATACGAAATGGTGCCCATATTTACACCTTTTCCTCTATTATTACTTAATAAATATTCGAAAATACAGGTAATTTGTAGTGACTTAATATCAAATAGTGGTAATAATACTTTAATATAATTTTAAATAATTATTGATTTTCTTTCTGCCAAAAACAATTTAGTTTAACTAAATAAAGCAAATCTATTTTTATGTACATAAAAATTTCTAAATTTTTTGCAAGTTTTGGCTAAGTAGGATTTTTCTGAGAGTCTGCTTACTTCGTCGAGCAGATTGTCCTGTGTCAGCTGACCTGGACGCTAGTCTCGGATTGGCTCCAAAGGAATTGTCCACTTTAGTGCTAGATATGAGTTCATGAGATATATTCGCTCCACTCAAAACGTAGAACTGTGAACGTTTTTTTTTCAAACTAACACCGTATTCAAGTTGGAAACCTTTAACAGAATACCATATGTTTTGCTAAAATTGGACTGCTTGAATTTTCCACTAGTCTCTTCAATTATAACCCTCCCCCCCCAAAAAAAAAATCGTATTAAGTATGTCTCCTTGGAAATCAATAACAATTGATAAGAAATGGCGACTAAATTATGAAATTTTGTTTCACTAAATGGAATTTTAATATACGGTATATTAGTAGCAGTCATATGCAGTGATAAATTCATCTACATTAAGACAAATAAAATCTGGTTCTAAAACAGAATTTTGAAGCGGCACAGATATAGTTTTCACAATAAGAATTTCTTTGATCGTTCTCCACAATGATCTCATTAGACGCAGACGAAGGGAACACATTTCATTGATCACCCACACCTTTCATTCACTCCTGCAAATATTCATTTTTCTCGTTGGATCGGACCATTTTCACGGTGAGGGATGGCTCCGACACGATCGAACAGGGATCCATCGACCGATTCTTGGAATAAGAAAGAATACTGATGACTTAGAAGAACGATTATATTCCACGTTTCTTTCTGAAACATTCGTTCCAAAAAAATTTAATTTCATTATCCCATCTAGAGTATTTTTACTTAAGATGAAGGTAATGAGGCACTACTTTACAAAAAATATGCTACAGTGCTGGAAAACTTTTGCTACTGGAAAACTGTAGTAAGAGTTGTAACAACAGTGGTTTCTTCTTGTACTACAGAGATGTTCATCTACAAAGGATAGAATTTTCTTTGTATAGCATTATGCAGAAAAATAAAAAGGCGCAAAGAAATTTCTCTATTATTTTCTTCTTTTTTTGTGTAACCATTTTGCATGAAAGACTACTGCACGATATGCATTTCCATAGTTAACTAAAAACTTAATTTGAGTTAACGCAAATGTAACAAAAAATCCTTATGGAAATTAAAATTCAATCCAACTAACGTAAAAACCTGGAGTCTTTCCTTATAATACGATTTACACAAATTAGGCAGCAGATGTAGACATACGTAAAGTAGACAGTGTATTTCTACATCTATAACATGTATATATAATATGTATACATCTACATCTATAACAAAATAGTTCACATATAACAAATAGTTGGACAAATTGTCCAACTTCTCGGAAGCATGGGCTAGTATTCTTAATATGAATCAATATTTCGTCATAGTTGTACCATAATTTCATTGTTTTCTGCAGTATCATTACTTTTACATCAATTACTATCTTTTATGTTTCAGTCTTATCTAAATTCGTTGTATATTATTTTAGTGTATTTTCAAGTAAGCTGAAAAGAGCTTTCCGTATTTTCAGCCTTAAAAGTAGTAGTTTGCGCACGTCCAATGAATTACCGTGATTACGAAGTAGAAACTAATGCGGCAATCTCAGTTGATTCTTCCTTTAGAGAATTAAATTTCAAGAAGTTACCCAATCGTTGACCAAGATTCATTTGAGTTGGAACAAACATCCATTAAGAAAATACCTATTAAACATCTGAGACTCAGTGGAGCATTGGAGTCTGGAGTTGTGCAAAAATGTATTGATTCCTGCACATTGATGATTCACACGGAATTTCAGTCCGACTTCCGACAGCGATTACGAGCACTGATGCGTGATCATGTTGTGGCTCCTGTAATTACCGACTGTCTGCGGGGGTGGCAATTTACTAGAATGAAACCACCACTACAGCTTTCTACAAAGTTATAGGAGATCGGAAATAAAAATAGAACAAAATGCTTTAGTCGAAATACGAAATTAAAAAAAAAGGTAATTTATCAGAAATTATTTTGATATTAAAAATAAAAATTTCAAAGAAATTATCATTTTAAGCGTTTAAGTGAAATGATATGTAGTGTAAGGGCAATTGCACTGCCATTCTAGGATTAGCTATTGGTTTTAGCGACCCATTTGGAAGCTTTTACGATAGCGACCAAAATCGGTAGCTATGGCGTTTGTTCTGTCCGTCCGTGTCTGTCCACCCCTAACAACTCCTGAACGGAAGGTCGGATCGACAAACGGACTTCACCATCGTGTTCAGAGGCCCAAACAACGTAGGAATAAGAGTACTTTCAGGGGCCAACGCCCCCCATGTTCGAGATATTTGGCATTGTTTTTATTGGATTTCCTCTATTAGTTTAAATGTTAGAAATGCAACCATAAAATTTCAGTAACCATAACCAGCTTGATGGTTAAGGTCTCAGACTCATATACTGAAGGTTGTCGCTTCGAATCCGTATATCTACTATTTTTCTTTTCTTATATTCCTAACTTTTTTTTTATTTTTCGTTGCGTTATTGTACTTCTTTTTTAATTATTATTATTTTTAATTTTTTTTATTATTATGGGTCGTCCTTAAATTTATGCTTTAGCACAAAATTATATTCACTTGTTTTATGAAAACGCTCTCCTATATGGTGTAATAATATTTTCTATCTGTAGATAGATAATACTGTAGATGCCGATGATTTGTCAGTAGCCAAAACTTTAATTTCCTAAAAAATTCCTGTATTTTTGCAAACTTCAATTCATAATTTTAATATAAGAGACTGTGGGCCCGGTAGCCGAGTGGGTAAGGGCGCTTGGCTGCGGGTTGGAGGTGGAGGGTTCGATTCCCGGCCTCGGCGGAGGACGGGAATTTTTCCACGCTTCTTTCTCCTCCAAACGGGCCCTAGGGTCTACCCAGCCCTCTATAGAATGGGTACCGGGTTTCTTTCCCGGGAGTTAAAGGCGGGCGAGCGACGGGCCGACCCCCCGTCCTCAACTTTGTCCCGTAGGTTCTGAACACTGGAGCCTACCCTCCAGCTGCATTGCGCGGTCTTCTGGGCCTGATCGCAACTTTAACTTTAACTAATATAAGAGACTAGCATTATTTTAAATAATTCAATAGCCAAATCTCGAAGTGTATGACAACAACCAAATGCCATTCCATTCAAACCTGAAACACTCAAAAGTAACCAGCGACCGTAATTTCGTTGTGAGATTTTTTTACAGTTATTTATAAGCAGTTTTAATCCGAGTTAGAACTTTGAACTTTTGCTTCAACGTGTATAAAACGTAGGTGGCTTTTCCCTTCCAATCCTGCAATCATGCAGGTAAGCAGCCACTTAGGAGGTCGATTTCATTTATAAGGTGTAGCATGCTACAAAACGATAAATCTTATCATTCGTACATTGCTTTATTAGCTTAGAAGAGGGTGTGGAACGAAGAAGATAAATTAATAATGAAGAGAATAAAGATGTAGTCATTTTTTGAAATGAGTTGTTGCGATTGTCGTGTCAGTCTCACATTAATCAAACTTGCAAATCCTCATTGTAAAAGAGAAAATTCTAGTGATAAGTGAGTTTAACAATCAGAGGAAACAGATAAAAATCTTGATAAAGATACATTTGATACATTTCTACAAAATGTTTTTAGAAATCGTTTCATTAAAAATATTTGATAAATTTCAAAATAATGTTCTTAAAAATCATTTAAGTGTATTTTGTAAATAAAATAAACTGAAATTTTGTAATTCTTGCTTATATTCTGAAATACTGAAATTCAATGTGAGAATAGCAATAGAAAATTCGTAAAGTGCCATTTCTGAATTTGGAAAACAACCCCAAAATCAAAAATTCATGAAAGAATTATTCATCCTTAACTTTTTACTTTTTACTTAACTTTATTCCTCAAAATTTCATATACAAAAAAAATCGTGATCTTGATACAAACAAAGATTCTTTGATGTATTTGAATTAAAAATCTTAAAAAAAAAGTTGAGATTTCTATTTTTTGAAAATAAAAAAAGTCTATTTAAATCTACATTACTTAAGTTCCCTAAATACCAGTAATTTCCATCATCAAAATACGTGCAACTAAAAGGATTATTAAGGGGATTAGTATTGCTGATAGAAACAACTGTTTCCCTTTCAAAGCTTTAATACGAAAAGGTTAGCCACCTTCACGTTTGACAAGGATCTAAACCGAAGAAATTTTAAATTTACAAATTAAATAGCCGTTTGTCGAATAATTATGCATACCAATTTTCAAGAAGATATATTCACCGGTTCAAAAGAGACAGACGGTTATATGTTGACCGACTGATTTTTCGAGGAAAAATCAGTTACAAAATGACTTATGAGCAATCATTGACTGACAGACCAGGAGATTACCAATATGATATTACAGAGAGAAAATTTCGATTTATTTTTTTTTGAGCTGATCTCAGCTGACCAAAGATGAAACCTTGAAAAGAGACCTTCTTAAGACATTTAAAAAAACTTGAAAAATCATTAAGAGCGAAAGTTTGTTTGTTTGTTTGACTGTTTGGTTGTGTTGAAACAACGTGCTTTTCTCATATGGATCTTTACCAACCTTGACAATGAGGTTCACATGCATCCAAGAATAATGCATGAACAATAAAACTGTTCTATGTTACTGACTATGTGGTATAAGCGGGGGAGAGGTTGTCAAACTTTCTTGAAGGGTACGCATATCTTTGAAACCGCTTTAATTGGAAACATGAAATTTGACATGAGTGTTCTTCATCAAAATCGAAAAGATACGTATTCGACGAATTTTCGATATTCGCGTCCCAAAGGATGTAAGGAAGGGGGGGGGGGCGCAAACTTTGTTGAAGGATACTTCTAAGGGGATTTTCGGGTTACAGAATCAGAATATAACATTAATTTGTAATGATCATGTGATTTATTTTACCAACTGAGGAAAGTTTCTCCACAACAGGGGAATGGAAAAAAATAGAAAAAAGTGGGAAGTCGATCTCGATATTAATATGATATCGAGGAGTTTTCGAGTTACAAAATACGAATGGAATACAGTGAAGTCTCACTTATACGAAACTCACTTATACGAAACATTCAATTATACGAAGAATTTCTCATTCGGCGAAACCCCCATAAGTCGTATATGAAATTCACTTACACGAAATATTCACTTATACGAATAATTTTTGGTTCCCCCTCATAATCGTATAAGTGAGACTTCACTATATTAATTTGTTACTAACTGGGAAAGTTTCGAAGTGATCTTTAGTTATTTAATTTCTTCCTCATCAACAGCAGGACAACTTTTTTTTTTTTTTGTAATTCTTTCAAATTACAGAAGTTAAGAACTCCTAATTAAAATGATCTTGACTCTCATAAACTAACTTTCAGGATAAAGTTATCTCCTGGAATAAACTAAAAAGTGAAATTCACACAAACTAATAATAAAAATAGATCATTCAGAAAATAATTCTTTGAAAATGTCAAAAAAAAAATATTGTTAAGATAATAATCAAAGTAAATTAGAATGGTAAAATAAAACTTATTTTAACTTATTAATTATTATAATTATTAATTATTATTCAATTCAAAGTATTCTCTCCATCACCGTTGGGTCACAGCGTAATGGTCAAGGCAGCGGTCTGTTCTGCGGAAGGCTGCCGGAACATGGATTCGAATTCCGGCGAAGGCTTCGATGGTCTCCTTCTCTTTTCTGTGAACGTTTTGCTCGTTTCAGTTTTCACCATGTGTCTGGCGCAGTTTAACCTCAGTCGCTCATGCACCATTAATAATAAAAAAAAACTCAAACAAAGAAATAAACATCTCCGGGGATGTCTACGTAGAGATTCGTTAAGTGATCAAGAAAGAGAAGAAAATTAAAAAAGCAATACTCGGAAACCGATGTTTAAATGCCGAACAAAGGAAATGTTTTATATCTTTTGTGAAATAAACAAGAAATTAATGCGATCGTATTTTATTTTCTTGGTAATTTTGGTATACCCATTTTGAAACGTAAATATTTCTTTTTTGTAATTGTTTATCTTATTCTTCCAAGATTCCGCATAAGTGCAGTAATCTGGTAAGGAATTAAAGTGAAAATGTTAATTAACTTTTTCAGTTCTTTGGTTTTTTATTTTTTATTTTTAATGTTCCTCAGTCCTATTAGGTGCACTTATAAAAATGTATATCTGTGAATTGTTAAATATTCAAATAAATAAATAAATAAATAAATGAAAGTAAATAAACTCCATAATTATCTTATATACTTAATTTAATATTTTTATCAATAATGTCAGAAATTAATATTTCTATTATATCTTTAATTTTTTGAAAATCGTAATTTTCGTATTTAATTTGTTGAAATAATTTATACATATTATATCGAGGGCTCTATGACATAAAGGCCTAAGTGACAAAATCTCCATTCCGAGTTATTAAGGGTTTTATGTTTGTATTGCCTTGCAGTTCTATGGAAGTAGCTTTTTATGGAAGTAGAATTCTACCAGTTGCAATGAAATTTTCAGTTAGGTCTCTTTTTCATATGAAAGATATGGTTCTCGGATTTCACTTAAGACATGTAACTCAATTTTTACAAAAATGTCACTTAGGTCTTTATGTCATAGAGCCCTCGATATGACCATTTAAAGGTAGCCATAAGTATATCTTATTTTATTATTATTTAACATACTCAGCCAATTATTTCTATTTTTTCTTCTTCTTTACGTCTATTTTCTTTTTCATTCTTTATTTTAATAAAAAATTCGTAATTATTTTGTAAATAAAATTTTTCAGTAAAGTTAAAATTTAATTTTTTTTCCTTATGTTTTTTGTTTTCATTTTACTTTTCTCATTAAAGTTTAAAAAGATATCATTTATTATTTTAATAAAATATTTTTTTAAATATTATTTATTTGTCTTATTAATAAAAATCAACTATCTAGATCAAGTCCAAGATAGAATCTACCAAGGATTTGAAGATAATTAATTTTTGTTAGAAAGGGATTGCTTCTTTTAAATGATAAAAAAGATAGGTTAAAGTGTTTAATTGTTTGATGATGTGGTGATACTATGTATCCCATGAAAATTTTTCATCAATACAAATTTCTAAATATTTATGTTGACAAATAAAATCGATTTTTTTCGCAATTACATAGTTCTTAATTAACTTTTTTAAACTGTAATTTCTACAAGATTAATCTAATCTCGAGATAATCTAAATTTAAAGCTTATTTGTAGAGACATCGAAAATATGTTTTTGTTCACATTGATGATCAATTATATTCCAAAAACATTTAGGACAGTTTTAATAAGTGTCATTTAATTGAACTATAAACAATAGATTTACGGTTTTGTCGAGCTCCTGAGAAATTTTAACCCTCAAGCAAAAAAATACACCTGAGACTGAAATCCTTTGCATGCAGAAACCATAAAAGGAAGAGCCTAAGGGAGAAGATAACCCTCCCTGACTTCTTAATAGGTAAGAACCGGCTGCTTTTGAAGCTTTCAGATAGCCTTCGTTTGGTAAACATGATCCAGTCATTCTAAGTACTGCCAAACTAATACATTTTAAACTAATACTTAGTTAATGTACTTAGTTTTTTTATGTTCTTAATGGAAACCTCTATTTTTGGGTTCTAATTTTGATGTAATAGGCTGTGTTATTCTTACATTCGGGAATGTAATTTGTTATGAATAAAGACTTGGTCTGAAAATTCTTTTTAATTTAACATTCTACTTAGACTATTCTTTAACTAAGCTAAAAAGTAATTGCTGTAATTAAAAAATTATTGAGTTAATAATTTAGGAAGAAATGCCATATAGATATGAGACAGAACTCTCTCTAAAATAATAATTCTCTCTACAAGCTTTCTATCGCATTCCTACATTTATTTTCACAATTCTTTCTAACTGACGAACAACATCATCAACTACCTCAATAGATGCAATAGAGCAGATACTATCTGTTTTACCATGTTGCCTATCTTGAAGCAAAAGGTGTTCATAATTAAAACCGGAACGATTTACTATTTCACATCAGTACGTCGTGGCGATGGAATTTTGTTGGGCGCAAAAAAAACAATTTTGTTTACTTCTGAAGGTGGCCGCTATGACGATATATGATCGTGGATACATATGATTTGTTGATGTTATACTTGGGACATGTTCTTCCCCCTGGTATCGGCAACGAACTGAAATCGCCACATCGAATTCTCAACCACAGCACGTAGAGTATCACTCGTAATGTTGTGAATATGGAGTGCAATGCTGGTCTTCAGGTCCCCGGATCTCAATCCCTGAGACTTTTATCTGTTAGGGCATCACCAAGATCTTGTCTATCCTGAACACCTACCCAATTTAAGGGATCTGAAGACCAGCATTACACGCCATATTCACAACATGACGAGTGACACTCTATGTGCTGTGGTTGAGCATGCGATGTTGCGATTTTAGTACGTTGCCGATACCGGGGGAAATCAAATCGAATCTGTCGTCGTAAAACACACAACGGATCATGCGTATCGACTATAGTAGTGCAGCGCCATACATCGCCTAGCGGTCACTTTGGAAAGTTTTTTTTTTTGCTCCAAACAAAATTCCATCATCTTGGAAGTCCTTATGGTGATAAGGAAGTTGATTGGTTCTATATTTATAGCCTTTCGAAAAGTAAACTTTAATTATGAACACCTTGTACTTTATCAAATGTCTTCTCTTATATTTCTTTTGTTTAGTTAACTGTTTAATTTTTTTTTAAGTTCTATTGCCTTATTACTGTAAAACAGTGTTTCCCAAGGTGTCCAGAGAGTTCACGGTAAAAATCTTGTAATGGATTTTCTGTCAAATTTCATATCCTTCACCGACATTAGCCAAAACACTACAAACCTTTTATCCTCTTATCCTAAAAAGTTCGTTTTTGTTTTACTAGGATGTGACAAAATTATGGATTTCTATTATAAATTACCTTAATATTTTTTTTGTCTGTGTTATGTTGTTGTGGATAATGCTACTGAAATTGAAACTTTTTCGGGGCGCTTCTCTATTGTCGAATGTCCCTCAGAGCGTGCTGTTGAAGTTATAGTGTAATATAGTTAATGATCTGCTACAACAATTAATAAACTAGTACTATCGCTAATGGTACAACAATTTCTATAACAATCATATTTATAAAACAAACCCATCGCTTTCTTAAAGGAATCAAGCTTCCGATCGTTGTCTTCTTAACAGAAAACCAGCTACGAGCAATCAATAAATGTCGTGTTGGGATTTCAGTGGGTGATGACAGATAAGCAGCGAGGTACTTAAGAAACGAAGATGTCTTCAAATTATTGGATGTGGGGTTTATTAAGGGATGCAATCGATAGCGGTTCCATCTTCAGGGGCTTAAAACGTGCATGTGGGTGTGATTCTTGGCGGATTTACAAACCTCCGACTTTGAAAGACAATCAATTTATCTTACGTCAAAACTTTAAGAGGATACCTAAAGCGGTTCTCATGTTTAGTTATTAGGATCTGACAAACAGAAATCTTTCGTTTTGATTTTATCTTTAAACATGAAGGCGGTATTTGAATAAAAGTAGATATAGCGTGAGATGACAATTCCAAATACCACTAAAGATTTTTTTTTAAACAGACGTTGCTCATGATGCTTCCTGATGCCATTATTTCATAGAAGCTTCTTCGATTTACTTATTCCGTAAATCAAGATTGTGTTGTAAATTGTATAAAACTGTCAATGTATGAAAAGATTTTTTTTTCCACCTACACCAACAGCCATTGCAAGATACTTTTTACACTTATTAAAATAGAGAACTACATTTTCAGTAAAATAGGCTTTTCAATTGAATGGAACTTTTTAGATACTGTAGAGTTACAGTATATATATATATGTATATTTCGAATGAAACATTATTTTAAATGAACGTTAGTACAATGTGAATTCTAACAACTTGAATGCTACAGATTTTCAAGATTGTTATGAAATTGTAATTAACAAAGCGCGAAGGCTGGAGAGAAAGAAACGAAAATAAAGTAATACAACTGTAATAATTTGTCATTTCTTTGGAATATGAATATACATCGAGAGGATATATCATGAGATTTGTAGAAACTAAGACATTCGATGAAATTCACTACATAAAACAATTAATTGTCCGAAAACTTGAATAACAGCATTTTTCTGTTTTCAACTCATTACTGAATTTATACTTCCGATGTTAGATTATGAAATAAACTTATCTACCCTTTGAACGATTGGATCTATTATTTATTAGATCGCGATCAACATAACAATAATTTGTATAAGAAATTATAATAATTTGTATTCTTATAATAGATAATTTAACGTGCGGAAATCATAATAACATCACAATAAAAACATACACGTAAGGATCGCTGAAATGTTTTTAGTATTATTGATCCCAGAATCCAGGACAGCTGTTCATTGAGCTGTAGATACTGGGCAACTCCAGCTGATGACGGTTAGGAAATCAGAAACAGCTGTCCTAATACTCCTAAAACCCCGGTATCAAAATACCAACAACAGCTCAGTGAATCCTTATGTGCGTTTATGTCTTAAGTGTGATGTTATTAATTTGTATTCTTTTTTAGGCATATAAATTTAGAAGACTGAAATATAGTAGTTCACGGACAGTTAACCCAAATAACTTAGATCTGCTTGTTTGTGGACTGGAGAGCAGAGTTTGGTCCCTGGTGACAATCGAGGAGTTTTTTTTTTTCTAGTAGTTTCTCTTACAGACAGGCCCTAAGGTTCACAAAACCATTTGTCAAATGAGATCTGGCTTTTTTTTTATCTGGGTTGTATTTTCAATGTGTTCTGTTGGACAATTTAATTGTGATAATGCAGAAAATGTGTAGATTTATCGTATTAAATGCAATGATTTTTATCTATATTTATTACTAGATCAATTTACCTCCATTTAATTCAAGATTGTAATTTGGACAAATATGAACAGTTATTTCTAAAATCACTACGTACCGTTAACTTACGGTAAATTACTAATCTACTAATTCTCTATGCAAATATTTGTCTTTTTATATGAAATGTTATTTTTACTGTTAAATATCTGATTTCTATTCTAATTAGGCAGTTCCAACAAAGCAAAATATTTATTACACCATATGCTTCAAAGAACCACTGCTGGTATAATTTCACAATTTTTCTTATTTTTAACAATTCTAATACAATCTTGATTTTGTTTTGGTGTTTTTTTAATTCAGAGATCATTGATTTGTATGTTTGCCGTTTTGAATATTGTCCTATTTCACTGAGCTAGGTATGCTGGGCGGATTGGACTTATGAGAGGTCAATTAACCTCGAAACACTACTGTCTCCGATTCCCAGCACAAATACCAAAAAATAGCTCAGTGAATTTTTGCTTTGTTTAGTTATGTGCGTTCTTTGTTTTATTTTACTGTAAAAATGTTCTAATGCACATTAAATCTCAAAATGTATTAGGCATGAGAGTTAAGTAAAAATATCAAAGTCAGAAATCAGCTTCAAATTTATTAAGTCAGATAAATCTGCAGTGAATAAAATGAGTTACTTTTCAGTAATAAGCGAAATATCCATACAAAGCTTATTTTTAACAACACTTTGGCAACATATCTTCTCAAATTAACTCATACAATTAGGAACACATCAACAAAAATTCATGGAAACTTAAGACAAGTTTCTGGAAGTATATTGAAAATTTATCTTTGATAAGAAATACAGAAACTTTTAATATTACTTTAAGAATAATCCTTGTGTTTTTTTCTTAAACGTATTTAACTCTTTTAAGGTCATTTAAAGTTTCTATTAAAGTTCTGGGAACTTATCTAGGAGAAAATGAAACTTTTATATGAAAAGAAAACAGCAATGTGAGGGAAAAAAAAAACCCTAGGAGAATCTTACTCCACTTCTCGAAAGATGTAAAGCGGATAAATAAAGAGAATCTCCTGAAAACTTTCAAAATGAAAAATATACAGGTGATATTAAAAGAAAAAAGTTGGCTCTACTCTAAATGACAACTTATTTCACTTTCAGAATTGCATTAATAAATGAAAAAAGTAGAAACTTTCTTTTTAATACATTGAATAACCTAGAGCTATTATTCATTTTGCTGACGAATAATTAAATTACTAAAGCTTAAGTAAAAGTAATAAAAAACTTTTAACGAAGTTTATTCCTATTTAAAACAAAAGCTAGTTATCTCCATTATTTAAATAATCCGTAAATTCCTAGAGTTCTGCAGAAAATTCTATTTCAGCTAAAACAAATAATAATAAACAGAGTCTTCCAAGGCCAATCTCTTTCAAACGCCAAAGGTGATGAAGCAACTAGACTGATAAAACCTTCAATTTACTTTCGGATTCTAAACCAATAGAGCTTAGGAATCTGCTAGTGCAAATTTAAGTAAAATTCTAACTTATTTATAATGATCCTGAATCTTCTCTGACCTTAATTGAACAGAAATTCACAATCCCATGAGAGAAATGAACTACAACTTAAACAATACATTGTTATTTACTATAAGAGGCTGCTTCACATCTTCCTTAGGTAAGAAATCCCTTTTAAGCAAGTTTATATAAAAGCCCGAGGCATCAATTATGTAATTCTTGTAAAAGCGGAAAGGCTTTATTTAGTAATCTCGTTTCACAATATCCAGCCAAAATAAAAACAAATCTTGGCGATATATTTATATCTTACTCACTTGTCAGAATCTTTATCTGCTCTCTAATTATTTTGTTGTATTTCATAATCTTCATTTTTTATCAAAAGCTTTTGAAAACTTTTGAAAAGCAAGTAAAGCTTTACGAATATCAATTCGTTTTCTTGTAATTCATTGATCTCGTGAACGACAAAACTTCTGATGAAGAACTTTCAACTCTCTAATCGATTACTAAGATTGATTATTACTACTAATAATATTTGCTATACTCTCTTATCATTTTCACTTAAATGAATCCTTGCCTCTTAAAATCTTTACTCTTTTTTTATATTGCTTATTTGTTTATTTATTTGATAATTTTTAAGTAACATTTAGTAACAAAATAAGAATTTAAGTTTTCTTTTTTAATTCCTATCTTACCTTAATAGAAGTTGTTAGCAGAAACATTCTTATATGAGTATCTGAACTGTGTATAACAGAAAACTTCAGACAGTTCCACTGCATTTTTGTGAAAGTGAATGTTACCATAGGTTTTGATAAATTTGAAATATTTGAAAAAAGAGAATTGCAAGTTCCAAAAATTGCATCAACTTTCTAAATTTCCTTTAGTTTAATTTAACAGCACCCAGATGTAATTTGATTAGCATAGTTAATCAAATTACAGTAAGGAATTCATAGAAAAGCAGTACGTGGAAACTAAAACAACAGTATATTATTGCGCCGCATTATGAAACACAATCTCCAACACATCGGTTGTGCAATGAAATGTGCAATTAAACAACATGATACCTCTTCAATTAGGAAATTATAAAAGACCAAAGATAACATCTTCCGTGAAAACCAACTCTATTGTTAATTGTTTCAAGCAGAACAGTTGATTAACTCAGTTGGTGGTTTTACTAAGTATACATCAAGTGGATAATATATGCCTGCTTCACGAAGTTACTGATACTTAAAAATATGATAATAAAATATGAATGAAAAATGTATTTTGCAAGTTATCGTGAATTAAAATTATTTCGGGAAACTTGTCGTTTCTTGCCATCAACTTCTGAAGGTTATTCTGAAAAAGAACTCATTAAAAAAAATAACTTATTTATAAAGATTTTGGATAAAGTGAAAATATAATGATTTCAATGACGATATAAAATAGAGTAAAGTCAAGACATGGCGTGGTATGGTATATCCCACTAGCGCCTAGTAGGGGCCCACGGGGGGCGCTGGAGGTAAGGCTCCCAACGTTTCGTTGACTTCGGGCCTCGGAACAATATTTTTTTTAAACATGAACGTTTTACTCTATAATGAATTCAAACATTTAGCCACCTTTTTAATTTTTCGGAAACTACCAGAAAGTTATTTATATTTAAACACAGTAAATTTAGTACGAACTTATTTTTTCAGGTCACAATTATTCGTGACTCATTCAAGTAATTTAACACTATCCAACGCATAAATTACAATAAAAGTAATAGTCACTGTACTTTTTATCATCCGGGAATAAGCAACTGACAACCATTGAAGGCAGAAAGAAATAACAATATCAAAGCAACCAGGAAACAGGATATGGTGGGCCAACTATATGAGCACCGTCCTTTTGCTGATACTTTCTTTGATCTGAAGTTGGAATGCCATCAATTTCCAGTCATCTCTATATCCTTCTGTTCCTTTTCCTTTTGTCCTTCTGTTCTTACTGCAAGACAGAAATCACTGTCTGACACAAAAGAACCTGGAGCGACTGCAATTCTGAGTCTTCACAAGAACGTCCGCTCCCTCCAGTCACCAATTCTTCCTACGATCAGATGTCGTCTACTTCCAGGCTCTCACACACATGCTTAGGTTTACCAGATGAGAAGATGCTTCAAAAGGCTGTACTTCATATTGCTTCCTTATCTCCTCTCTTCTATTCGTGAAATTATTATTAAAAGAACTACATCTTCACATCAATAAAATATAAATATTCAATTAAATTTATTAATTCAATATATTTAATAACAGCAAATTTTCGGAAAGAATATCTTCTTTCCTTTTTCAAGCTTATTCAAAAACTAAAAATTTCGGGCGATAATAAATCATTAGACATGAGCATGAATATACTTTACAACATGTAATATCTTTAAAATTAACAATCTTAAATGTCAAATCATTATTGACACACATACGACCCAATAATAGCAAAAACGTAATACTTGAATTCTTAAAATCTTAGTTTTTTGGGAATCAAAACATAAATTCACCAAATCTCCGCTAGATTTACAAAACTGCTATTTACATTCATTCCTTCATTTTTTTTCCAAATTTTGACCCTTATTATTTCTTATTATTATAATTATTTCCATAATTTTCCTAATCCTTGAGTCTTTTTCCCCACATAATGTTTTCACATTGCTATTCATACAATGCCCCCATTTAAAACAATATTCTGCTATTTTTGATTTATCTATTTGTTTATTTTATAACTATATAAAAAAATAAACAAGTAGATAAATCAGAAATTTATGTTTTGATTCCCAAAAAACTATAAGATTTTAAGAATTGAACTTTTAAGTTTTTACTATTGTTGGGTTGTTTGTGTGAATAATGATTTGACATTTAAGATTGTTAATTTTAACAATATTACATGTTGTAAAGCAGTGACGCACCCCTCCCTCAATCCAAAAATAAAGAAAAAGACAAGAAATAAAAAAAAAAACCTTTATTAAATCACCGATGTGTCTGTATCTTATAATTTTGGAAAGTGATCTTTGAAACAATTTATTTTTAAATAGGCCTACATCTGAATGAACTTTTTACAATATCCTTAGCCCCCTCCCCCTAAACCTTAATCCTGGGTGCGCCAGTGTTGTTAAGTATATTCATGATAAAGCCAGTGATTTGTTACCGCCTGAAATTGTTTAGTTTTTGAATAAGCTTGAAAAAGGAAAGAAGATATTCTTTCCAAAAATTTTGTGTTATTAAAAATATTGAATAAATATATTTTATTGATGCGAAGATGTAGTTCTTTTAATAAGGCTGTACTTTAGAACTTAGTAATTCTACTGATTTTCTCATCATCTGACATAATCAATTGCAATAATCTTCCATGTAAAAATGCCGCTGTCCAATGGATATTCAATGGATAACATTGGAGAGAATATATCAGCCGAAGATGAACTTAATGAAACTATCCTATTTGTTTGTATTTTAATTTTTATGAATATAGTTTTCTTTTTTCTTTTAAACATGAGTGATTGCTTTCTAATTTAGAATGCCAAAGAAAAACATAACTGGAAAAGGATATATATCAATCAAGTTGCTGAGAAGATAGTCAGGACCCTTCTGAAGCATTTTCAGAATAGTAATTATAAATACCTTAATAATCACACCTTAATAATTATAAGTTGCATTAAAGCGCGTGCTTATTATTAGACTAAGAATTTATCGCTTTTTGTTTTCTTTTTGTTCTTCCGAAAGAATTTTTATGTAAAAAAATTGTTCAATTTTGTATAAAAAGAAATTATGTAAAAACTAAAAGCGAATAAAAAGTTACTTCTTTGTTGCTTGAGAAATAATGAGTCATAATCTACTTCAATGACTGACTGCAAGTTATAAAAGAATATTTGAAATATATCACGAATCATCAATAGATCACTGTTTTAATGGAGAAATAAATTTCACAGAAGATTGTTGATGAAAATCGATTCATTTTATAACTGTAATAAGCATAACTGTCAGAATTATGATAAAGAATGGATTTTTAAATTGAAATCAGCAGTACTTGGAAGATCCACTGAAAATGGACGAAAAACAACAGTAAATGACGTCAGGGGTCTTTTAGTAGGTAAAAACGAAATTATATCCGCGGTGTTTTTGATAATTCAGTCATGTTTTTTTAGTTTTTTTGGAAAAAAAAACCGCTATTAAGATTTACGTAATTACTCACAATATAAGAAAAATCTTCAATGTATCTGATAATTGTCAAGAAGCTGTATATAATGACGAAGCTATCAATTTATAAAAAGAAAAAGGAATAAAGAAGGTAACTTGGTTATCAGAATTAAGGTACACTAGTAAGGTGTTGGGTTTTTGGCTTGGTCTAATGTTTTTATCCTTAATAAAACTTATAGGAAAAAATGGAAATAGAAAAAAGTTTTTGAATGTAATTTTAATTGGAAATATGCAAGTCCATCTCTGATGAATGAATGTAAAGCCTATATAAAGTAGAAAGTTGAAATTTTAAAGATCAGTTTAGATTATGGAAAAGAAATTCCTAATGATTGTGATTTGTAGCTGACCAGTAAATATGAAGACAGGCACAATGAAAACTTGCTTAAAAAAAAATCCCACAAACATCCAATGACAAAAAACTTAGTTTTTCTAAGATAAGTGAAATTTCAGCAATAGAATAATAAATAAATTTAGTTGATTTAAGAAATTTCGCCCAACTGACTAGATTTATGGACTGTTAATTTAGTTTTTGTTACGACTGCTTATGAATTTTACCAAGGATATATTGGAAAACTGGTAAACCAATGATATATATATTAATATATATATTATGTAGAATATATTATTATTTATATATATTATTTAAATAAAAATATTATAACGAATTAAAAAAAGCACAGCTTTATGAACAGTTTTCAAAAGTGATGATCAAAATTGTTTCGTATAATTTTGCCCGGTAGCCAAATGCTGTGGCTTTTTAACTTCGGACTGCAGGAGAGGATTTAATCTATAACCTCAGCTGAAATCGATGAGTTTTCCACATTGAATTTCCTTCACATAACTTTAGGGTCCTAGGGTCCACCCAAACTTGTGAAGAATGGGTATCGAGTTTTTTCCTGAAAGTTAAAGGAGGGCGGGCATCGAATGACCATCCGACCGCAACTTAGTTTCATTGGTCAAGAAACGCATTACTTGCCATGACCAAAGGCCTTAGATCTATTCTTTGTGGATACTTTACTTAAAGCAAAGAAATACTTCTTTGCTTTAACTAAGCTAATTTTATGCGTGAGACTAATATAGCAATTTATTTTGTTAAGCAGAGTAAAGTTAAACTTAGGCGATAAATAAATTGGTACAATGTAAGTAAGGAAAATAAATATGAATATATTCTTATCCAATTTTATACATAAATATTCTTCAAACAAAAGTATTAAGCTTTCATTAATTCGTATTCAATCTTCTAGAATAATACACCTCAACATTGAATCTATATTACTAAAATCTTTTATTTCTCTGTCTGTCTGTCTGTCT
>JAFIDM010104675.1:0-20524 GCA_023159025.1 Thereuonema tuberculata | reverse complement strand
CTTTTAGCTCTGGACAGAAATTTAATATGGAACGGATTTTTTTTTTTTGTACTGACATCCACAGAATTCTGGGATAGCCCTTCGTGTAAGAGATGAAAAGATAAAAAATAAACAGGCATCATGAACGTGGTTCTCCTCTTTCGCTCCACTGAGTCAACATTCCGGCCCAAGTAACCGAAGCCGATTTAATAAACATCTTTTAATTTATTAGAACGCTCGTTTCCTAGGATACAAAAAAAAAGAAAAGAAAATGGAGAAGGAGGGGATTATGAAGCTCTAACTCTTCAAAAGCTCATTGATTTATTTGAATTTAAGCAACTTAAAAGAAAATTACATTTCTCTTATAGTCATCTCTAAAAAAAAATAGGAGAAACAATACTGTTATAAATTGTTTATTTTACCAATATTTTTAAGTTATCAGTTTAGCTTGGGTCAAACAGTGAGGCGCTTGACTAATGGCTGTAAGAGCCGCTTCAAACATCGGCGGGGTTCGGGGATTTTTCCATGTTGAATTCTCCTCGCACGGGTCTTAGGGAACACTCTCTTTACAATATGTATCTCATTTTTAAAGGCCTTTAGAACCGACCTCAACTTAATCCTGCGTTGGTCAGCAAACGCAGGAAGCATTAACTCCTTCGACCCCCAAGGAGCTTATTTAGGCGCCTGTATTGTGATACTTAAACTTTCACTTTAGCATTGGAGTTAAATTAAAAATATAATAAAATATCGCAAGATATAAAAAATAACATTTTTATTTAAAAAAAAAAGCTACAATTTTAACTTTAATTTTAAGCTGCTGAAATAGTTAAATTTAAACTGAAAACAACAAAACAATTAAAAAAAAAACTCATAACAATCTTTAAAAAAACTTAAATGAGTAAAAAGAATCATTTTATATAAAGCAATACAATTTATTAGACTTGATCTTATTTTCCTACATTGGAAACATTTACAGAGCTTTCGCACATTTAATAACGCTGAATAATCTTGAAAAAAACAATTGAAAACGATACTGGAAGACAGGAACTAGTTCTACAGAATGAAACTTTCAACAACTGAAATCATGTTTACGACTAATAAACAGATCGTAAAACATTTTAGATATTTAAATTCGAAAAAGTTAAAAAATAAAATATTTGAAACGAATTTTTGATGCAGTGCATTTTATTATGCATCAGAAGCATTAAATCAGCACAAATCCAATAATGAAAGTACAAACTAAGTTAAAATAATCGCGTATCGCTGTATTGGGTGCATTTTATTCTCTAAAATATTAAAATGCTCACTATATTATGTAGTTAGACAAACAATATAATTATTACCTTTTTTATATTATTTTATTAATTCTTAATTTTTTAACTATATTTTAAAATATTATTATTATTGTGGAAAATTAACAGTGCAAGAAAATAAGCCTAACATCAAAATTACCAAAGCTACTGTTATTTTGAGGCTAGAGTTTCAATTATACAATAAAAAAATACACAATGTTATTTTTTTTATTACTATTAATTATTAGAGGAAAAGGTGTAAAAACGGGCATAGGTGTAAATATGGGCACCCTTCCCTAAAGGGTTGTGGGAGGTGCTGCAGTTTTATTACGAGACTTTAAACTGCGCCACTTGTTGTTATAAGATAGCAGAGAGCATTTGGTAACTTTGTTTCAAATAGTGTGGAAGCAGCGTCAGTAATTGTGCGAATTGGTGTTTTTTCTGGACTGCAAATATTTGACAGGTATGTGAATTCGTTTTCTTTTCATGTCCCTGTGGTTAGTTTAAAATAATTTCACAGTGATATCTGGAAAGCGGAAATCCTAAGCTACTTTTTGAAGCCCGCCTTTAGTCACTCACGTTTTTAGGTTAAATGTGATAGTGGCAATCTTGCTTAGGTGGGGTTGGTGTAAATACGGGCACCATTTCTTGGTGTAAATATGGGCCCCCATTTAAAGCCTCTCCTTCGAGTTATCCTGATATACAATCACATAAGGATCTAGCCATGCCAATTGATGAGGCTGCTGAAACACCGCAATGTTCCCCGGAACTTCAAAGTTTCTCCGTTCGATATTACTCCTGTCCCCAACATTAAGAAGAGAACCAGAACTCGGGGACGTAAATAATTTTTGATTTGATTTGATGTTCATTTAAAATTCTCAAATATATATAACTTACTCTTTGTATCGTTTTGAATTGTTTTATCCTGTTTTAAAATATTTTAAACCATTTTTTTTGCGAGTTTTTTGGAGGGGCCCATATTTGCACCCCATTTTTTCAGATGCTTTTTTAGAAGCTTTTTCTAAATCTTCGTTTTCGAATTAAAATAATTGATATTAATCATTGTTTTGCCTCCTCTCATTTAGTAAACTTGTTATAGTTGTTAATGAAGATCAAAAATCTTGAATTTTTCCCAAAGAAAGTAACTTTAAGTCAAAAATACGAAATGGTGCCCATATTTACACCTTTTCCTCTATTATTACTTAATAAATATTCGAAAATACAGGTAATTTGTAGTGACTTAATATCAAATAGTGGTAATAATACTTTAATATAATTTTAAATAATTATTGATTTTCTTTCTGCCAAAAACAATTTAGTTTAACTAAATAAAGCAAATCTATTTTTATGTACATAAAAATTTCTAAATTTTTTGCAAGTTTTGGCTAAGTAGGATTTTTCTGAGAGTCTGCTTACTTCGTCGAGCAGATTGTCCTGTGTCAGCTGACCTGGACGCTAGTCTCGGATTGGCTCCAAAGGAATTGTCCACTTTAGTGCTAGATATGAGTTCATGAGATATATTCGCTCCACTCAAAACGTAGAACTGTGAACGTTTTTTTTTCAAACTAACACCGTATTCAAGTTGGAAACCTTTAACAGAATACCATATGTTTTGCTAAAATTGGACTGCTTGAATTTTCCACTAGTCTCTTCAATTATAACCCTCCCCCCCCAAAAAAAAAATCGTATTAAGTATGTCTCCTTGGAAATCAATAACAATTGATAAGAAATGGCGACTAAATTATGAAATTTTGTTTCACTAAATGGAATTTTAATATACGGTATATTAGTAGCAGTCATATGCAGTGATAAATTCATCTACATTAAGACAAATAAAATCTGGTTCTAAAACAGAATTTTGAAGCGGCACAGATATAGTTTTCACAATAAGAATTTCTTTGATCGTTCTCCACAATGATCTCATTAGACGCAGACGAAGGGAACACATTTCATTGATCACCCACACCTTTCATTCACTCCTGCAAATATTCATTTTTCTCGTTGGATCGGACCATTTTCACGGTGAGGGATGGCTCCGACACGATCGAACAGGGATCCATCGACCGATTCTTGGAATAAGAAAGAATACTGATGACTTAGAAGAACGATTATATTCCACGTTTCTTTCTGAAACATTCGTTCCAAAAAAATTTAATTTCATTATCCCATCTAGAGTATTTTTACTTAAGATGAAGGTAATGAGGCACTACTTTACAAAAAATATGCTACAGTGCTGGAAAACTTTTGCTACTGGAAAACTGTAGTAAGAGTTGTAACAACAGTGGTTTCTTCTTGTACTACAGAGATGTTCATCTACAAAGGATAGAATTTTCTTTGTATAGCATTATGCAGAAAAATAAAAAGGCGCAAAGAAATTTCTCTATTATTTTCTTCTTTTTTTGTGTAACCATTTTGCATGAAAGACTACTGCACGATATGCATTTCCATAGTTAACTAAAAACTTAATTTGAGTTAACGCAAATGTAACAAAAAATCCTTATGGAAATTAAAATTCAATCCAACTAACGTAAAAACCTGGAGTCTTTCCTTATAATACGATTTACACAAATTAGGCAGCAGATGTAGACATACGTAAAGTAGACAGTGTATTTCTACATCTATAACATGTATATATAATATGTATACATCTACATCTATAACAAAATAGTTCACATATAACAAATAGTTGGACAAATTGTCCAACTTCTCGGAAGCATGGGCTAGTATTCTTAATATGAATCAATATTTCGTCATAGTTGTACCATAATTTCATTGTTTTCTGCAGTATCATTACTTTTACATCAATTACTATCTTTTATGTTTCAGTCTTATCTAAATTCGTTGTATATTATTTTAGTGTATTTTCAAGTAAGCTGAAAAGAGCTTTCCGTATTTTCAGCCTTAAAAGTAGTAGTTTGCGCACGTCCAATGAATTACCGTGATTACGAAGTAGAAACTAATGCGGCAATCTCAGTTGATTCTTCCTTTAGAGAATTAAATTTCAAGAAGTTACCCAATCGTTGACCAAGATTCATTTGAGTTGGAACAAACATCCATTAAGAAAATACCTATTAAACATCTGAGACTCAGTGGAGCATTGGAGTCTGGAGTTGTGCAAAAATGTATTGATTCCTGCACATTGATGATTCACACGGAATTTCAGTCCGACTTCCGACAGCGATTACGAGCACTGATGCGTGATCATGTTGTGGCTCCTGTAATTACCGACTGTCTGCGGGGGTGGCAATTTACTAGAATGAAACCACCACTACAGCTTTCTACAAAGTTATAGGAGATCGGAAATAAAAATAGAACAAAATGCTTTAGTCGAAATACGAAATTAAAAAAAAAGGTAATTTATCAGAAATTATTTTGATATTAAAAATAAAAATTTCAAAGAAATTATCATTTTAAGCGTTTAAGTGAAATGATATGTAGTGTAAGGGCAATTGCACTGCCATTCTAGGATTAGCTATTGGTTTTAGCGACCCATTTGGAAGCTTTTACGATAGCGACCAAAATCGGTAGCTATGGCGTTTGTTCTGTCCGTCCGTGTCTGTCCACCCCTAACAACTCCTGAACGGAAGGTCGGATCGACAAACGGACTTCACCATCGTGTTCAGAGGCCCAAACAACGTAGGAATAAGAGTACTTTCAGGGGCCAACGCCCCCCATGTTCGAGATATTTGGCATTGTTTTTATTGGATTTCCTCTATTAGTTTAAATGTTAGAAATGCAACCATAAAATTTCAGTAACCATAACCAGCTTGATGGTTAAGGTCTCAGACTCATATACTGAAGGTTGTCGCTTCGAATCCGTATATCTACTATTTTTCTTTTCTTATATTCCTAACTTTTTTTTTATTTTTCGTTGCGTTATTGTACTTCTTTTTTAATTATTATTATTTTTAATTTTTTTTATTATTATGGGTCGTCCTTAAATTTATGCTTTAGCACAAAATTATATTCACTTGTTTTATGAAAACGCTCTCCTATATGGTGTAATAATATTTTCTATCTGTAGATAGATAATACTGTAGATGCCGATGATTTGTCAGTAGCCAAAACTTTAATTTCCTAAAAAATTCCTGTATTTTTGCAAACTTCAATTCATAATTTTAATATAAGAGACTGTGGGCCCGGTAGCCGAGTGGGTAAGGGCGCTTGGCTGCGGGTTGGAGGTGGAGGGTTCGATTCCCGGCCTCGGCGGAGGACGGGAATTTTTCCACGCTTCTTTCTCCTCCAAACGGGCCCTAGGGTCTACCCAGCCCTCTATAGAATGGGTACCGGGTTTCTTTCCCGGGAGTTAAAGGCGGGCGAGCGACGGGCCGACCCCCCGTCCTCAACTTTGTCCCGTAGGTTCTGAACACTGGAGCCTACCCTCCAGCTGCATTGCGCGGTCTTCTGGGCCTGATCGCAACTTTAACTTTAACTAATATAAGAGACTAGCATTATTTTAAATAATTCAATAGCCAAATCTCGAAGTGTATGACAACAACCAAATGCCATTCCATTCAAACCTGAAACACTCAAAAGTAACCAGCGACCGTAATTTCGTTGTGAGATTTTTTTACAGTTATTTATAAGCAGTTTTAATCCGAGTTAGAACTTTGAACTTTTGCTTCAACGTGTATAAAACGTAGGTGGCTTTTCCCTTCCAATCCTGCAATCATGCAGGTAAGCAGCCACTTAGGAGGTCGATTTCATTTATAAGGTGTAGCATGCTACAAAACGATAAATCTTATCATTCGTACATTGCTTTATTAGCTTAGAAGAGGGTGTGGAACGAAGAAGATAAATTAATAATGAAGAGAATAAAGATGTAGTCATTTTTTGAAATGAGTTGTTGCGATTGTCGTGTCAGTCTCACATTAATCAAACTTGCAAATCCTCATTGTAAAAGAGAAAATTCTAGTGATAAGTGAGTTTAACAATCAGAGGAAACAGATAAAAATCTTGATAAAGATACATTTGATACATTTCTACAAAATGTTTTTAGAAATCGTTTCATTAAAAATATTTGATAAATTTCAAAATAATGTTCTTAAAAATCATTTAAGTGTATTTTGTAAATAAAATAAACTGAAATTTTGTAATTCTTGCTTATATTCTGAAATACTGAAATTCAATGTGAGAATAGCAATAGAAAATTCGTAAAGTGCCATTTCTGAATTTGGAAAACAACCCCAAAATCAAAAATTCATGAAAGAATTATTCATCCTTAACTTTTTACTTTTTACTTAACTTTATTCCTCAAAATTTCATATACAAAAAAAATCGTGATCTTGATACAAACAAAGATTCTTTGATGTATTTGAATTAAAAATCTTAAAAAAAAAGTTGAGATTTCTATTTTTTGAAAATAAAAAAAGTCTATTTAAATCTACATTACTTAAGTTCCCTAAATACCAGTAATTTCCATCATCAAAATACGTGCAACTAAAAGGATTATTAAGGGGATTAGTATTGCTGATAGAAACAACTGTTTCCCTTTCAAAGCTTTAATACGAAAAGGTTAGCCACCTTCACGTTTGACAAGGATCTAAACCGAAGAAATTTTAAATTTACAAATTAAATAGCCGTTTGTCGAATAATTATGCATACCAATTTTCAAGAAGATATATTCACCGGTTCAAAAGAGACAGACGGTTATATGTTGACCGACTGATTTTTCGAGGAAAAATCAGTTACAAAATGACTTATGAGCAATCATTGACTGACAGACCAGGAGATTACCAATATGATATTACAGAGAGAAAATTTCGATTTATTTTTTTTTGAGCTGATCTCAGCTGACCAAAGATGAAACCTTGAAAAGAGACCTTCTTAAGACATTTAAAAAAACTTGAAAAATCATTAAGAGCGAAAGTTTGTTTGTTTGTTTGACTGTTTGGTTGTGTTGAAACAACGTGCTTTTCTCATATGGATCTTTACCAACCTTGACAATGAGGTTCACATGCATCCAAGAATAATGCATGAACAATAAAACTGTTCTATGTTACTGACTATGTGGTATAAGCGGGGGAGAGGTTGTCAAACTTTCTTGAAGGGTACGCATATCTTTGAAACCGCTTTAATTGGAAACATGAAATTTGACATGAGTGTTCTTCATCAAAATCGAAAAGATACGTATTCGACGAATTTTCGATATTCGCGTCCCAAAGGATGTAAGGAAGGGGGGGGGGGCGCAAACTTTGTTGAAGGATACTTCTAAGGGGATTTTCGGGTTACAGAATCAGAATATAACATTAATTTGTAATGATCATGTGATTTATTTTACCAACTGAGGAAAGTTTCTCCACAACAGGGGAATGGAAAAAAATAGAAAAAAGTGGGAAGTCGATCTCGATATTAATATGATATCGAGGAGTTTTCGAGTTACAAAATACGAATGGAATACAGTGAAGTCTCACTTATACGAAACTCACTTATACGAAACATTCAATTATACGAAGAATTTCTCATTCGGCGAAACCCCCATAAGTCGTATATGAAATTCACTTACACGAAATATTCACTTATACGAATAATTTTTGGTTCCCCCTCATAATCGTATAAGTGAGACTTCACTATATTAATTTGTTACTAACTGGGAAAGTTTCGAAGTGATCTTTAGTTATTTAATTTCTTCCTCATCAACAGCAGGACAACTTTTTTTTTTTTTTGTAATTCTTTCAAATTACAGAAGTTAAGAACTCCTAATTAAAATGATCTTGACTCTCATAAACTAACTTTCAGGATAAAGTTATCTCCTGGAATAAACTAAAAAGTGAAATTCACACAAACTAATAATAAAAATAGATCATTCAGAAAATAATTCTTTGAAAATGTCAAAAAAAAAATATTGTTAAGATAATAATCAAAGTAAATTAGAATGGTAAAATAAAACTTATTTTAACTTATTAATTATTATAATTATTAATTATTATTCAATTCAAAGTATTCTCTCCATCACCGTTGGGTCACAGCGTAATGGTCAAGGCAGCGGTCTGTTCTGCGGAAGGCTGCCGGAACATGGATTCGAATTCCGGCGAAGGCTTCGATGGTCTCCTTCTCTTTTCTGTGAACGTTTTGCTCGTTTCAGTTTTCACCATGTGTCTGGCGCAGTTTAACCTCAGTCGCTCATGCACCATTAATAATAAAAAAAAACTCAAACAAAGAAATAAACATCTCCGGGGATGTCTACGTAGAGATTCGTTAAGTGATCAAGAAAGAGAAGAAAATTAAAAAAGCAATACTCGGAAACCGATGTTTAAATGCCGAACAAAGGAAATGTTTTATATCTTTTGTGAAATAAACAAGAAATTAATGCGATCGTATTTTATTTTCTTGGTAATTTTGGTATACCCATTTTGAAACGTAAATATTTCTTTTTTGTAATTGTTTATCTTATTCTTCCAAGATTCCGCATAAGTGCAGTAATCTGGTAAGGAATTAAAGTGAAAATGTTAATTAACTTTTTCAGTTCTTTGGTTTTTTATTTTTTATTTTTAATGTTCCTCAGTCCTATTAGGTGCACTTATAAAAATGTATATCTGTGAATTGTTAAATATTCAAATAAATAAATAAATAAATAAATGAAAGTAAATAAACTCCATAATTATCTTATATACTTAATTTAATATTTTTATCAATAATGTCAGAAATTAATATTTCTATTATATCTTTAATTTTTTGAAAATCGTAATTTTCGTATTTAATTTGTTGAAATAATTTATACATATTATATCGAGGGCTCTATGACATAAAGGCCTAAGTGACAAAATCTCCATTCCGAGTTATTAAGGGTTTTATGTTTGTATTGCCTTGCAGTTCTATGGAAGTAGCTTTTTATGGAAGTAGAATTCTACCAGTTGCAATGAAATTTTCAGTTAGGTCTCTTTTTCATATGAAAGATATGGTTCTCGGATTTCACTTAAGACATGTAACTCAATTTTTACAAAAATGTCACTTAGGTCTTTATGTCATAGAGCCCTCGATATGACCATTTAAAGGTAGCCATAAGTATATCTTATTTTATTATTATTTAACATACTCAGCCAATTATTTCTATTTTTTCTTCTTCTTTACGTCTATTTTCTTTTTCATTCTTTATTTTAATAAAAAATTCGTAATTATTTTGTAAATAAAATTTTTCAGTAAAGTTAAAATTTAATTTTTTTTCCTTATGTTTTTTGTTTTCATTTTACTTTTCTCATTAAAGTTTAAAAAGATATCATTTATTATTTTAATAAAATATTTTTTTAAATATTATTTATTTGTCTTATTAATAAAAATCAACTATCTAGATCAAGTCCAAGATAGAATCTACCAAGGATTTGAAGATAATTAATTTTTGTTAGAAAGGGATTGCTTCTTTTAAATGATAAAAAAGATAGGTTAAAGTGTTTAATTGTTTGATGATGTGGTGATACTATGTATCCCATGAAAATTTTTCATCAATACAAATTTCTAAATATTTATGTTGACAAATAAAATCGATTTTTTTCGCAATTACATAGTTCTTAATTAACTTTTTTAAACTGTAATTTCTACAAGATTAATCTAATCTCGAGATAATCTAAATTTAAAGCTTATTTGTAGAGACATCGAAAATATGTTTTTGTTCACATTGATGATCAATTATATTCCAAAAACATTTAGGACAGTTTTAATAAGTGTCATTTAATTGAACTATAAACAATAGATTTACGGTTTTGTCGAGCTCCTGAGAAATTTTAACCCTCAAGCAAAAAAATACACCTGAGACTGAAATCCTTTGCATGCAGAAACCATAAAAGGAAGAGCCTAAGGGAGAAGATAACCCTCCCTGACTTCTTAATAGGTAAGAACCGGCTGCTTTTGAAGCTTTCAGATAGCCTTCGTTTGGTAAACATGATCCAGTCATTCTAAGTACTGCCAAACTAATACATTTTAAACTAATACTTAGTTAATGTACTTAGTTTTTTTATGTTCTTAATGGAAACCTCTATTTTTGGGTTCTAATTTTGATGTAATAGGCTGTGTTATTCTTACATTCGGGAATGTAATTTGTTATGAATAAAGACTTGGTCTGAAAATTCTTTTTAATTTAACATTCTACTTAGACTATTCTTTAACTAAGCTAAAAAGTAATTGCTGTAATTAAAAAATTATTGAGTTAATAATTTAGGAAGAAATGCCATATAGATATGAGACAGAACTCTCTCTAAAATAATAATTCTCTCTACAAGCTTTCTATCGCATTCCTACATTTATTTTCACAATTCTTTCTAACTGACGAACAACATCATCAACTACCTCAATAGATGCAATAGAGCAGATACTATCTGTTTTACCATGTTGCCTATCTTGAAGCAAAAGGTGTTCATAATTAAAACCGGAACGATTTACTATTTCACATCAGTACGTCGTGGCGATGGAATTTTGTTGGGCGCAAAAAAAAACAATTTTGTTTACTTCTGAAGGTGGCCGCTATGACGATATATGATCGTGGATACATATGATTTGTTGATGTTATACTTGGGACATGTTCTTCCCCCTGGTATCGGCAACGAACTGAAATCGCCACATCGAATTCTCAACCACAGCACGTAGAGTATCACTCGTAATGTTGTGAATATGGAGTGCAATGCTGGTCTTCAGGTCCCCGGATCTCAATCCCTGAGACTTTTATCTGTTAGGGCATCACCAAGATCTTGTCTATCCTGAACACCTACCCAATTTAAGGGATCTGAAGACCAGCATTACACGCCATATTCACAACATGACGAGTGACACTCTATGTGCTGTGGTTGAGCATGCGATGTTGCGATTTTAGTACGTTGCCGATACCGGGGGAAATCAAATCGAATCTGTCGTCGTAAAACACACAACGGATCATGCGTATCGACTATAGTAGTGCAGCGCCATACATCGCCTAGCGGTCACTTTGGAAAGTTTTTTTTTTTGCTCCAAACAAAATTCCATCATCTTGGAAGTCCTTATGGTGATAAGGAAGTTGATTGGTTCTATATTTATAGCCTTTCGAAAAGTAAACTTTAATTATGAACACCTTGTACTTTATCAAATGTCTTCTCTTATATTTCTTTTGTTTAGTTAACTGTTTAATTTTTTTTTAAGTTCTATTGCCTTATTACTGTAAAACAGTGTTTCCCAAGGTGTCCAGAGAGTTCACGGTAAAAATCTTGTAATGGATTTTCTGTCAAATTTCATATCCTTCACCGACATTAGCCAAAACACTACAAACCTTTTATCCTCTTATCCTAAAAAGTTCGTTTTTGTTTTACTAGGATGTGACAAAATTATGGATTTCTATTATAAATTACCTTAATATTTTTTTTGTCTGTGTTATGTTGTTGTGGATAATGCTACTGAAATTGAAACTTTTTCGGGGCGCTTCTCTATTGTCGAATGTCCCTCAGAGCGTGCTGTTGAAGTTATAGTGTAATATAGTTAATGATCTGCTACAACAATTAATAAACTAGTACTATCGCTAATGGTACAACAATTTCTATAACAATCATATTTATAAAACAAACCCATCGCTTTCTTAAAGGAATCAAGCTTCCGATCGTTGTCTTCTTAACAGAAAACCAGCTACGAGCAATCAATAAATGTCGTGTTGGGATTTCAGTGGGTGATGACAGATAAGCAGCGAGGTACTTAAGAAACGAAGATGTCTTCAAATTATTGGATGTGGGGTTTATTAAGGGATGCAATCGATAGCGGTTCCATCTTCAGGGGCTTAAAACGTGCATGTGGGTGTGATTCTTGGCGGATTTACAAACCTCCGACTTTGAAAGACAATCAATTTATCTTACGTCAAAACTTTAAGAGGATACCTAAAGCGGTTCTCATGTTTAGTTATTAGGATCTGACAAACAGAAATCTTTCGTTTTGATTTTATCTTTAAACATGAAGGCGGTATTTGAATAAAAGTAGATATAGCGTGAGATGACAATTCCAAATACCACTAAAGATTTTTTTTTAAACAGACGTTGCTCATGATGCTTCCTGATGCCATTATTTCATAGAAGCTTCTTCGATTTACTTATTCCGTAAATCAAGATTGTGTTGTAAATTGTATAAAACTGTCAATGTATGAAAAGATTTTTTTTTCCACCTACACCAACAGCCATTGCAAGATACTTTTTACACTTATTAAAATAGAGAACTACATTTTCAGTAAAATAGGCTTTTCAATTGAATGGAACTTTTTAGATACTGTAGAGTTACAGTATATATATATATGTATATTTCGAATGAAACATTATTTTAAATGAACGTTAGTACAATGTGAATTCTAACAACTTGAATGCTACAGATTTTCAAGATTGTTATGAAATTGTAATTAACAAAGCGCGAAGGCTGGAGAGAAAGAAACGAAAATAAAGTAATACAACTGTAATAATTTGTCATTTCTTTGGAATATGAATATACATCGAGAGGATATATCATGAGATTTGTAGAAACTAAGACATTCGATGAAATTCACTACATAAAACAATTAATTGTCCGAAAACTTGAATAACAGCATTTTTCTGTTTTCAACTCATTACTGAATTTATACTTCCGATGTTAGATTATGAAATAAACTTATCTACCCTTTGAACGATTGGATCTATTATTTATTAGATCGCGATCAACATAACAATAATTTGTATAAGAAATTATAATAATTTGTATTCTTATAATAGATAATTTAACGTGCGGAAATCATAATAACATCACAATAAAAACATACACGTAAGGATCGCTGAAATGTTTTTAGTATTATTGATCCCAGAATCCAGGACAGCTGTTCATTGAGCTGTAGATACTGGGCAACTCCAGCTGATGACGGTTAGGAAATCAGAAACAGCTGTCCTAATACTCCTAAAACCCCGGTATCAAAATACCAACAACAGCTCAGTGAATCCTTATGTGCGTTTATGTCTTAAGTGTGATGTTATTAATTTGTATTCTTTTTTAGGCATATAAATTTAGAAGACTGAAATATAGTAGTTCACGGACAGTTAACCCAAATAACTTAGATCTGCTTGTTTGTGGACTGGAGAGCAGAGTTTGGTCCCTGGTGACAATCGAGGAGTTTTTTTTTTTTCTAGTAGTTTCTCTTACAGACAGGCCCTAAGGTTCACAAAACCATTTGTCAAATGAGATCTGGCTTTTTTTTTATCTGGGTTGTATTTTCAATGTGTTCTGTTGGACAATTTAATTGTGATAATGCAGAAAATGTGTAGATTTATCGTATTAAATGCAATGATTTTTATCTATATTTATTACTAGATCAATTTACCTCCATTTAATTCAAGATTGTAATTTGGACAAATATGAACAGTTATTTCTAAAATCACTACGTACCGTTAACTTACGGTAAATTACTAATCTACTAATTCTCTATGCAAATATTTGTCTTTTTATATGAAATGTTATTTTTACTGTTAAATATCTGATTTCTATTCTAATTAGGCAGTTCCAACAAAGCAAAATATTTATTACACCATATGCTTCAAAGAACCACTGCTGGTATAATTTCACAATTTTTCTTATTTTTAACAATTCTAATACAATCTTGATTTTGTTTTGGTGTTTTTTTAATTCAGAGATCATTGATTTGTATGTTTGCCGTTTTGAATATTGTCCTATTTCACTGAGCTAGGTATGCTGGGCGGATTGGACTTATGAGAGGTCAATTAACCTCGAAACACTACTGTCTCCGATTCCCAGCACAAATACCAAAAAATAGCTCAGTGAATTTTTGCTTTGTTTAGTTATGTGCGTTCTTTGTTTTATTTTACTGTAAAAATGTTCTAATGCACATTAAATCTCAAAATGTATTAGGCATGAGAGTTAAGTAAAAATATCAAAGTCAGAAATCAGCTTCAAATTTATTAAGTCAGATAAATCTGCAGTGAATAAAATGAGTTACTTTTCAGTAATAAGCGAAATATCCATACAAAGCTTATTTTTAACAACACTTTGGCAACATATCTTCTCAAATTAACTCATACAATTAGGAACACATCAACAAAAATTCATGGAAACTTAAGACAAGTTTCTGGAAGTATATTGAAAATTTATCTTTGATAAGAAATACAGAAACTTTTAATATTACTTTAAGAATAATCCTTGTGTTTTTTTCTTAAACGTATTTAACTCTTTTAAGGTCATTTAAAGTTTCTATTAAAGTTCTGGGAACTTATCTAGGAGAAAATGAAACTTTTATATGAAAAGAAAACAGCAATGTGAGGGAAAAAAAAAACCCTAGGAGAATCTTACTCCACTTCTCGAAAGATGTAAAGCGGATAAATAAAGAGAATCTCCTGAAAACTTTCAAAATGAAAAATATACAGGTGATATTAAAAGAAAAAAGTTGGCTCTACTCTAAATGACAACTTATTTCACTTTCAGAATTGCATTAATAAATGAAAAAAGTAGAAACTTTCTTTTTAATACATTGAATAACCTAGAGCTATTATTCATTTTGCTGACGAATAATTAAATTACTAAAGCTTAAGTAAAAGTAATAAAAAACTTTTAACGAAGTTTATTCCTATTTAAAACAAAAGCTAGTTATCTCCATTATTTAAATAATCCGTAAATTCCTAGAGTTCTGCAGAAAATTCTATTTCAGCTAAAACAAATAATAATAAACAGAGTCTTCCAAGGCCAATCTCTTTCAAACGCCAAAGGTGATGAAGCAACTAGACTGATAAAACCTTCAATTTACTTTCGGATTCTAAACCAATAGAGCTTAGGAATCTGCTAGTGCAAATTTAAGTAAAATTCTAACTTATTTATAATGATCCTGAATCTTCTCTGACCTTAATTGAACAGAAATTCACAATCCCATGAGAGAAATGAACTACAACTTAAACAATACATTGTTATTTACTATAAGAGGCTGCTTCACATCTTCCTTAGGTAAGAAATCCCTTTTAAGCAAGTTTATATAAAAGCCCGAGGCATCAATTATGTAATTCTTGTAAAAGCGGAAAGGCTTTATTTAGTAATCTCGTTTCACAATATCCAGCCAAAATAAAAACAAATCTTGGCGATATATTTATATCTTACTCACTTGTCAGAATCTTTATCTGCTCTCTAATTATTTTGTTGTATTTCATAATCTTCATTTTTTATCAAAAGCTTTTGAAAACTTTTGAAAAGCAAGTAAAGCTTTACGAATATCAATTCGTTTTCTTGTAATTCATTGATCTCGTGAACGACAAAACTTCTGATGAAGAACTTTCAACTCTCTAATCGATTACTAAGATTGATTATTACTACTAATAATATTTGCTATACTCTCTTATCATTTTCACTTAAATGAATCCTTGCCTCTTAAAATCTTTACTCTTTTTTTATATTGCTTATTTGTTTATTTATTTGATAATTTTTAAGTAACATTTAGTAACAAAATAAGAATTTAAGTTTTCTTTTTTAATTCCTATCTTACCTTAATAGAAGTTGTTAGCAGAAACATTCTTATATGAGTATCTGAACTGTGTATAACAGAAAACTTCAGACAGTTCCACTGCATTTTTGTGAAAGTGAATGTTACCATAGGTTTTGATAAATTTGAAATATTTGAAAAAAGAGAATTGCAAGTTCCAAAAATTGCATCAACTTTCTAAATTTCCTTTAGTTTAATTTAACAGCACCCAGATGTAATTTGATTAGCATAGTTAATCAAATTACAGTAAGGAATTCATAGAAAAGCAGTACGTGGAAACTAAAACAACAGTATATTATTGCGCCGCATTATGAAACACAATCTCCAACACATCGGTTGTGCAATGAAATGTGCAATTAAACAACATGATACCTCTTCAATTAGGAAATTATAAAAGACCAAAGATAACATCTTCCGTGAAAACCAACTCTATTGTTAATTGTTTCAAGCAGAACAGTTGATTAACTCAGTTGGTGGTTTTACTAAGTATACATCAAGTGGATAATATATGCCTGCTTCACGAAGTTACTGATACTTAAAAATATGATAATAAAATATGAATGAAAAATGTATTTTGCAAGTTATCGTGAATTAAAATTATTTCGGGAAACTTGTCGTTTCTTGCCATCAACTTCTGAAGGTTATTCTGAAAAAGAACTCATTAAAAAAAATAACTTATTTATAAAGATTTTGGATAAAGTGAAAATATAATGATTTCAATGACGATATAAAATAGAGTAAAGTCAAGACATGGCGTGGTATGGTATATCCCACTAGCGCCTAGTAGGGGCCCACGGGGGGCGCTGGAGGTAAGGCTCCCAACGTTTCGTTGACTTCGGGCCTCGGAACAATATTTTTTTTAAACATGAACGTTTTACTCTATAATGAATTCAAACATTTAGCCACCTTTTTAATTTTTCGGAAACTACCAGAAAGTTATTTATATTTAAACACAGTAAATTTAGTACGAACTTATTTTTTCAGGTCACAATTATTCGTGACTCATTCAAGTAATTTAACACTATCCAACGCATAAATTACAATAAAAGTAATAGTCACTGTACTTTTTATCATCCGGGAATAAGCAACTGACAACCATTGAAGGCAGAAAGAAATAACAATATCAAAGCAACCAGGAAACAGGATATGGTGGGCCAACTATATGAGCACCGTCCTTTTGCTGATACTTTCTTTGATCTGAAGTTGGAATGCCATCAATTTCCAGTCATCTCTATATCCTTCTGTTCCTTTTCCTTTTGTCCTTCTGTTCTTACTGCAAGACAGAAATCACTGTCTGACACAAAAGAACCTGGAGCGACTGCAATTCTGAGTCTTCACAAGAACGTCCGCTCCCTCCAGTCACCAATTCTTCCTACGATCAGATGTCGTCTACTTCCAGGCTCTCACACACATGCTTAGGTTTACCAGATGAGAAGATGCTTCAAAAGGCTGTACTTCATATTGCTTCCTTATCTCCTCTCTTCTATTCGTGAAATTATTATTAAAAGAACTACATCTTCACATCAATAAAATATAAATATTCAATTAAATTTATTAATTCAATATATTTAATAACAGCAAATTTTCGGAAAGAATATCTTCTTTCCTTTTTCAAGCTTATTCAAAAACTAAAAATTTCGGGCGATAATAAATCATTAGACATGAGCATGAATATACTTTACAACATGTAATATCTTTAAAATTAACAATCTTAAATGTCAAATCATTATTGACACACATACGACCCAATAATAGCAAAAACGTAATACTTGAATTCTTAAAATCTTAGTTTTTTGGGAATCAAAACATAAATTCACCAAATCTCCGCTAGATTTACAAAACTGCTATTTACATTCATTCCTTCATTTTTTTTCCAAATTTTGACCCTTATTATTTCTTATTATTATAATTATTTCCATAATTTTCCTAATCCTTGAGTCTTTTTCCCCACATAATGTTTTCACATTGCTATTCATACAATGCCCCCATTTAAAACAATATTCTGCTATTTTTGATTTATCTATTTGTTTATTTTATAACTATATAAAAAAATAAACAAGTAGATAAATCAGAAATTTATGTTTTGATTCCCAAAAAACTATAAGATTTTAAGAATTGAACTTTTAAGTTTTTACTATTGTTGGGTTGTTTGTGTGAATAATGATTTGACATTTAAGATTGTTAATTTTAACAATATTACATGTTGTAAAGCAGTGACGCACCCCTCCCTCAATCCAAAAATAAAGAAAAAGACAAGAAATAAAAAAAAAAACCTTTATTAAATCACCGATGTGTCTGTATCTTATAATTTTGGAAAGTGATCTTTGAAACAATTTATTTTTAAATAGGCCTACATCTGAATGAACTTTTTACAATATCCTTAGCCCCCTCCCCCTAAACCTTAATCCTGGGTGCGCCAGTGTTGTTAAGTATATTCATGATAAAGCCAGTGATTTGTTACCGCCTGAAATTGTTTAGTTTTTGAATAAGCTTGAAAAAGGAAAGAAGATATTCTTTCCAAAAATTTTGTGTTATTAAAAATATTGAATAAATATATTTTATTGATGCGAAGATGTAGTTCTTTTAATAAGGCTGTACTTTAGAACTTAGTAATTCTACTGATTTTCTCATCATCTGACATAATCAATTGCAATAATCTTCCATGTAAAAATGCCGCTGTCCAATGGATATTCAATGGATAACATTGGAGAGAATATATCAGCCGAAGATGAACTTAATGAAACTATCCTATTTGTTTGTATTTTAATTTTTATGAATATAGTTTTCTTTTTTCTTTTAAACATGAGTGATTGCTTTCTAATTTAGAATGCCAAAGAAAAACATAACTGGAAAAGGATATATATCAATCAAGTTGCTGAGAAGATAGTCAGGACCCTTCTGAAGCATTTTCAGAATAGTAATTATAAATACCTTAATAATCACACCTTAATAATTATAAGTTGCATTAAAGCGCGTGCTTATTATTAGACTAAGAATTTATCGCTTTTAGTTTTTACATAATTTCTTTTTATACAAAATTGAACAATTTTTTTACATAAAAATTCTTTCGGAAGAACAAAAAGAAAACAAAAAGCGAATAAAAAGTTACTTCTTTGTTGCTTGAGAAATAATGAGTCATAATCTACTTCAATGACTGACTGCAAGTTATAAAAGAATATTTGAAATATATCACGAATCATCAATAGATCACTGTTTTAATGGAGAAATAAATTTCACAGAAGATTGTTGATGAAAATCGATTCATTTTATAACTGTAATAAGCATAACTGTCAGAATTATGATAAAGAATGGATTTTTAAATTGAAATCAGCAGTACTTGGAAGATCCACTGAAAATGGACGAAAAACAACAGTAAATGACGTCAGGGGTCTTTTAGTAGGTAAAAACGAAATTATATCCGCGGTGTTTTTGATAATTCAGTCATGTTTTTTTAGTTTTTTTGGAAAAAAAAAACCGCTATTAAGATTTACGTAATTACTCACAATATAAGAAAAATCTTCAATGTATCTGATAATTGTCAAGAAGCTGTATATAATGACGAAGCTATCAATTTATAAAAAGAAAAAGGAATAAAGAAGGTAACTTGGTTATCAGAATTAAGGTACACTAGTAAGGTGTTGGGTTTTTGGCTTGGTCTAATGTTTTTATCCTTAATAAAACTTATAGGAAAAAATGGAAATAGAAAAAAGTTTTTGAATGTAATTTTAATTGGAAATATGCAAGTCCATCTCTGATGAATGAATGTAAAGCCTATATAAAGTAGAAAGTTGAAATTTTAAAGATCAGTTTAGATTATGGAAAAGAAATTCCTAATGATTGTGATTTGTAGCTGACCAGTAAATATGAAGACAGGCACAATGAAAACTTGCTTAAAAAAAAATCCCACAAACATCCAATGACAAAAAACTTAGTTTTTCTAAGATAAGTGAAATTTCAGCAATAGAATAATAAATAAATTTAGTTGATTTAAGAAATTTCGCCCAACTGACTAGATTTATGGACTGTTAATTTAGTTTTTGTTACGACTGCTTATGAATTTTACCAAGGATATATTGGAAAACTGGTAAACCAATGATATATATATTAATATATATATTATGTAGAATATATTATTATTTATATATATTATTTAAATAAAAATATTATAACGAATTAAAAAAAGCACAGCTTTATGAACAGTTTTCAAAAGTGATGATCAAAATTGTTTCGTATAATTTTGCCCGGTAGCCAAATGCTGTGGCTTTTTAACTTCGGACTGCAGGAGAGGATTTAATCTATAACCTCAGCTGAAATCGATGAGTTTTCCACATTGAATTTCCTTCACATAACTTTAGGGTCCTAGGGTCCACCCAAACTTGTGAAGAATGGGTATCGAGTTTTTTCCTGAAAGTTAAAGGAGGGCGGGCATCGAATGACCATCCGACCGCAACTTAGTTTCATTGGTCAAGAAACGCATTACTTGCCATGACCAAAGGCCTTAGATCTATTCTTTGTGGATACTTTACTTAAAGCAAAGAAATACTTCTTTGCTTTAACTAAGCTAATTTTATGCGTGAGACTAATATAGCAATTTATTTTGTTAAGCAGAGTAAAGTTAAACTTAGGCGATAAATAAATTGGTACAATGTAAGTAAGGAAAATAAATATGAATATATTCTTATCCAATTTTATACATAAATATTCTTCAAACAAAAGTATTAAGCTTTCATTAATTCGTATTCAATCTTCTAGAATAATACACCTCAACATTGAATCTATATTACTAAAATCTTTTATTTCTCTGTCTGTCTGTCTGTCT
>JAFIDM010104673.1:0-20536 GCA_023159025.1 Thereuonema tuberculata | reverse complement strand
GTATTCATTCGACAGAGGTAGACCCTACGACCCAGCTGGAGGAGAATTTAGCGTGGAAATCCCCGATATACGCCGAATTCGGGGATTGAACCCACCTGCTCCACCCACAGTCGATCGCATTGCCGCTTGGCTTACTGGTTCCACTTAAATAGACTCATTCAATTCAATTGCAATGTTTATGTAGTTACATATTAATAGAATATAGTGTGTGCGTTGACCGCATTATTTTTATGTAATAAGTACACTTAATTACAAGTCTTAATTATAAGTCATTTTGTTAATTTATTTGCTTAATACCGATATGTAATTATTTATTGAAAAAAAATACAGGCATAACAATCTAATCGACTTCTCCCTGCGCTTATACTCTGTCCAAAGAGCCGTGAGTTATGGACAATTAACCCACTCTCCCACCCCCACGCGCACCCGTTCTACCTGTGGGCAATGGTTCTTCCCTGAGTCTCTATTCGGCCTTTTTTTACAAAACTACATTTTTTTAAGGGCAATGGTTCTTCCCTGAGTCTCTATTCGGCCTTTTTATACAAAACTACATTTTTTAAACTGTTACCTTTATTTTATTTTTATTACAATTATTAAATTCTACTTATCCTTCAATGTTGGCAGATTGTCTAAATAGCTTTCTCTCATTAACATTGTTGCACGTGGTTTCACACATGAGATCTCGTGCGTTCCTTTGTTGGTTGTTGATTACTTGGTCTGAGTTTCGACCGACATGTTTTTTTTTTTTCCTGTTGAAATAAGGTTTAGTCATTAAATTAATGTTTACGCTATTTTATGGTGGACATGGTAAATATTTTTAACTGATAATAACAGTGGTAGCAGATCAGCGGGGTTGTTCGCAGAATCGACGGAAGATTTATCCGGCAGAATGGCGAATAGAGCTTTTCAGACGAGAATTGAACTTCTTACTGTGAGGATTCACAAAAAATTATAAATCGGAAATAAAATAATATTTCGTTAAAATTTAATTTCTACTTGAATTTTACAGTTGTGGTAATTTTCCAAAGTAATAAGAACATAAAGTTTCATTGTTGAAATTAACACCAAAGGCTGCAATAATTGCAACAATGCCGATAGCGTAAATCGCGTAGAGCGAGTCACGCGCATGTGACTGAACGTGAGATGAGTCGAAGGCTGGCTCAAAGAAGAACGAAAGGAAGCGGCAAGATGGACGGTTGATAAGCTATAGGAGATATTGAAGCAATGAAGAAAAGAAAATAGAATTCAGGAAGAAATATAGGATCGATATAATATCAAATGAAGACTACAAGAAGTAGTAGGAAATATCCTGAAGTTAAAAAGATAAGTAATTCTTTTGGATTTTAAGCCGAACAGATAGTTGTTCCAAAGAGAGGAAATATAGGCCTAATCCTCACCTCGTGTTCGGAAGAGATTTTTGCTTCATGAGTATATATGAATTAATAAATAATTCTGTTTTATATATTATACTATGTAGATAGAGAGTCCATTGCCGATGTGAATAATTCACGGAAATAAATATAAAGGATAAAGATATAAAATCTTGGATATCTGAACATAAAAGTATCATCGGAAGAATGTTCGAATATGGCGGAATAAGTATTAATCCCGTGGATAGAAGAATTATCAGGAATAGATGAAGATAATTCATGTTGAATTGAAATATCGAGGATTATGTAAATAGAGCCATATTTATTTATTTTCGAGTTTCGTAAATAAAGGAGAAGATATCCGGAAGCAAGAATTTGTATTTTGTTTGCAGTTCGGCGAATTAATTACAGGAGGTAATTGACTGTTAATTGATTAATGACTAGTTGAAATGATTCAAGAGATCTTTATGTAAACTAAGGAAAAATATCAATTCTGTAGTTAGTGTGAATTAATATAAATCGCAAGATGAAAAGCTTATTAGATTAGAAATGTGTTTTCTAGATTCATTGCGTAAGAATTAAATCGCAAGGTGAAAAGCTTATTAGATTAGAAATGTGCTTTCTAGATTCATTGCGAACTGGTTATAATTCACTAAGGTGAAAAGTCATTAATATGCAAGAACTGTGAACTGTTAAGAACTTAAAATAGAAAGACATTCTTATAGAAAGAACTGTCGGAATATAAGTACTGTGTGTAATTCAAAGAAGATTATTCCAGAACTTATTTATGTGTGAAAAACCAGTAGATAAATGTGTGCTTTGTTGTGTAATAAAAGTAGTGTTTTTAAACTCAATTAAACAACTTTAATTATAATAATTAAAGATAGATATATAATATATCATGCGCGAATATGGAAAGTAATATGCTCTGCTTGTGTCCAATGCTAAGGTTATGTTTTTGTGTTTTCCATAAGTCACCACACTTACCAACAATAACTATCTTGACCTGGAGAATTCAATTGAAAGGCATTCTTCGAACTGAAAAAGTGTGGCAAATGACTATACAGGAAGTAAGCGTATTAGATTCAATTATTCCTCTGATGAAGAATATAACAAGGCATTAACAGAATGGGATGAAAAGGATGCAGAAGCGTTTAGGCTTATTAATACGAGTATGTCAAAAAACACTCTAGCGAAATATGTATCCTGTGAAGATGCAAAACTGATATGGGAACGTTTAGAGAAGGCAGCTCAAAGAGATGTGGAAAGCCGAATTATCGACGTTGATATGAAATTGCCATCTTAACACCTTAACGATGACGAACGGTTTGACTCTTACTTCGATCGTGCTTTAGCTACTACGCAGGAGTGAGCTTTACTGGGACAAGATCTCTCGGAGGCAAGAATTTGCGCCTATATTTGTAAGGGACTACCTAGAAAGTTTGGATCCGTTATAGCCACCTTTCAAACCCTCGAACAGCAGTCTGTTGACCGACTTCGGAGAGCACTGAAATCACTAGAGAAAAGTTATGAATTTCGTCCGGGAACGAGGGAGAAGGCGATGAAAGGATTTGTAAGAAAGGGACATTACGACAAATTAAAAGATAAGAGTGATAAGCGCTGTTATGTGTGCGGTCTCTTAGGGCATTTTGCATTCCAATGTAAAGATAGAAAAGATAGATGCAAAGATCGTGATTAAAAAACTGTAATAAAGAATCAGTGAGATCAGCTTCAGACAACAAGACGAAAATGTATAGCAGCGGGATAAGCTTAGTATCAAGTGGAACCTGGATACTGGTGCAACTAAGCATATGACTCATGATAGAAGTATCTTTAACTAATAGTAACGGAGTGGCTGAACGTCAAAACAGGACGTTGCTAAATGTAACCAGGTGTCTTCTTCTTGAATCGAAACTTCCAATGAAGTTTTGGGCAGAAGATTTACTGACAGCTTCATATTTAATCAACCGATGGCCCAAATATGGCAAAGCAGAGCAAACTCCGGAGTTAATATGGACAGAAAGGAGAACTTCTGTCCGACACTTGAGAAAATTTGGATGTCTTTGTTTCTATCGGAATAGAAAACCAAATCAGAAGAAACTAGACTCTAGAGGTATTCCCGCAGTCCTGATTGGATACGGAGAATTTACGAAAGCATATAGGCTATGGGATCTTAAAGTGAGTAGAGATGTTGAATTTATTGAGGACACTTTCGCAGTTAATTCACCGTTAAGGAACCTATGCAATGGAGAAGCTACTAAATTCCGCACGATTGACTTCCAACTAGGTGAAAAGCCATTTAGGAGTACAGGTGCATTAAACAAACTAATTGATCAGGGACAAATACAGACTGATACATCAGGAGAACAACTGATACTTTCAAAGAATTCAACCCAAACCGAAGGTACTGGTGCAGGAGAAACTTCAAGAGAAGAAAATAATCCACTTCTGAACACTCGCAGGAAAGGCAGGCCAAAAGGACATACTAAAGAATTATGTCAGAAACGTCATTCAGAACAACTTAAGAAGGGAGATAATGTTGAGGAAAGCTGGAGTAAGACGATCATCTAGGACAAAAGGTGAGGAAGATGTTATGAACCAAGGCGGAGATGAAGGTGAACAAGGTCACCAATTCCAAGAGACTACTGGTGATAACGCTAATTTAGAAAAGAGCAACTTTATGTTTGATATACCCCACACATATCAAGATGCAGTAATCTCAACAGAGAAGGATTTCTTCTTAAGGGAAATAAGACTATTTACTAAAGAAAAGCATTTATGGACTATGTCAAAGGGGACGATGCTGGTACAAGAAACTTCGAATGAATTTACACAAAATTGGTGCTCAATCTTCAAATGCAGATCCGTGTGTCTTTACGTGGTATTCAAATGGTGATTACCTTATTATAGGTTTTTATGTTGATCATTTCCTAATAGCAGGATCATCAGAGGAAGGTATCTCGAAATTCATTGAATTGCTTTCGAAGGAGATTGAAGTTGTAAATTTGGGATATCCAAAAAGAATCCTTGGAATAGACATTGAATGCTCAGATGAGAGAATATTATTATCACAGACGCCATATATTCGTGATTTAATAGTTAAATATAACATGACATTTTGTAACCCAACAAGACGCCATTAGACCCTTATACTGACTTTAAAAAAATTAAAGATTCAAAGCCAGTTAATACTATGCAGTACCAGGAGCTAATAGGTGAACTGATGTTTCTAGCGAACTGTTCGAGACCAGATATCAACTGTGCAACTACTATCTTATCACAATTTAATAATGACCCCCACCACAGCTCATTATTCTGGTTTAAAAAGGATCTTGAGATATCTGAAACATACACGGAATTACAAATTGTGCTTAAATTCAAGAAGTCATAAGGGACCTAGAATTGACAGATGCATCTTGGGACTCAACCCCGGGAAGCAAATCTATATCAGATTACAGGGTTACGATCGATGGAAATCTTATCTCGTGGAGGTCTAAGAAACAGACTGAAATAGCGTTATCATCCTGTGAATCAGTGTGTCTTAGCATGTTATCTGCTATGAAAGAAGTGATATGGCTCCGTGGATTACTAACAGACTTAGAAAAGGATTGGGACTCAAAAGATCCAGTTTATGGACTATTATTTTCACATAGTGCATCGGCCATCCAATCGATTAAAGATCCCTCCGTGGGTGATCGAAATAAACATTATGTGAGAAAACTAAACTTTCTAAGGAATATTTACGAAAATAATGACTTAGTAATTGAACATTTGCCCTGCAAGGATATGTGTGCTGATATATTAACAAAACCTGTTAATCATAAAGTGTTATTCACACATTTGAAAAAATTGAGATGTTTCCATGAATTGTAAAGAGAAAAAGCTAAGGGAGACTCTGTTGGCAGATTGCCTAAATAGCTTTCTCTCATTAACATTGTTGCAGATGGTATCACATGAGATCTCGTGCGTTCCTTTCCTGGTTGTTGATTATTTGTTCTGAGTTTCGACCGACATGTTTTTTTTTCCTGTTGATGTAAGTTTTAGTTATTAAATTAGTTTATGGTGGACATTTTAAATATCTACTAACTGATAGTAACACTTCATTTCAAAACGAGTCCAAACACGGTACAATTGTGATACTTCTAAGCATTTAATGGTCGTTTATATTTTTTAACCCACTGACCATTAAAATGCTTAGAAGTATCACAATTGCATTTTGTTTGGAATCTTTTGGAATGTTTTGGCAAGGAATAATATGTAGAATTTAATAATTGTAATAAAAATTAAGTAAAGATAACGTTTTAAAAAAACGGAGTTTTGTAGAAAAAGGCCCAACAGAGACTCAGGGAAGAACCATTGTCCACAGGGTGGACGGGCACGCTTGTAGGCGTGGCGATGCGAGAGTGGGTTAATTGTCCAGAGGTCACAAGGTATCCAAAAACGTTCACGAAGTTCTATAATCGTCTCGGAAACGCCACCATGAAGTACTCTTGTATGAGCTTCAAGAATGATGAGCCCAGAGTTCTTTGGACAGAGTAAAAACGATTCTTTTCAATTATAACCATAACCATAATCTGGGTACGCCATTTTAAGTCGTTCAATCTGTTCTTTGCGGCACGTCTCTTATATTTGGTCTTGTAATAAAGTATTATCATTTATATTTTGTTTTTTTCAAGCACTCGCAAGATGATATAACCGTTATTTGTATTGTTCGGCCAAAATGTATTTAAAAGCTAAATGGTTGGTTGGTTGGTTTACGGCGCAAAAGCAGCTGCGGCTAAGCTGCGCCAATAAAAGCTAAATAAAGGCCATGTATCGCTATTCGTCGATTTTCGCTAATCGTCGGTGTTCCTAAGCAGTCGGATACGCTCTATATCATTAATTAATTTTTGAATTTTAAAAGGTGACAGAAATTTCTAAGCCACTGTTTCTAGATATTCTAGAATTTCCAGACATTGTTTGTAGATATTCTAGAATTTCTAGACGTTATTATTATATAAATTGACACTAAGGTTTATATAAATGCAATTCTTTTACAAACATAAAAATAAAACTCAGTTATTAGATGCTGTTTATTTAAAAATATAATTCTGAATGATTTTTTTTCTTACTGTTATAAATTCTTCCCCAGCCAGTGACTGTGATAAATGTTCCTATGTAATTCTTTCCACTGCCAGGTAGACAAATAGGCTTAATGGTTGAAGTAAATTGAACGGGAGAGCTCATCTTAATCAAAGCTATATCATGGATATAACTTTGAATACTAAAGTTTGAATGAATTTGCACATATTCGATTTTTTGTTTTCGGGGAGCAGCGATGAGCTTGGAATATTCACGAGCACCCAATAAGATCCTCATTTTCGAATAATCAGGTACAAAACTGTGAAAAGAATAGAAACTTAAAGCTGTTGATATTTGTAAAATATCTATTGTACAGTTAAATAATTAACTAAAAAAACATTTAGAAAGAATATAAATTTCCAATACTTTATTCGATTCTGTTGTAAAATACGGATAACTTAATAATACTGTGTTAATTTTTTTGACCTCGTACTTAGCTGAAATTCACACAAGCGCTGTTAGATTAAATGTTTGACGTTGCAAGTTATTGGAATTTAAAACAAAAAGCAAAATTTTATATACACTTATGGACAAAAAAATTAGCGCACCAAGAAGGAGTCGTCAAAATGAAACGAAAATTTACATACGTAACGACTACTTTGATATAAGTAAATGATTAGAAAATCAAAGAAAAAGGATAATTTATTTCAGAGAAAAAGGCAAAAGAACGGAGGAGTTAATACTCCGTTGGACCCCCTCTAGCGCGAATGCACGATGCGATACGATCGGGCATTGAGTCATACAAGTTCTGTATGATGTCTTGAGACATTTCGTTCCATATTTGCTGTAACCTTGCCTCTAGTTCGTTCAAACTCGTGGGATGCCCAACTCGTCGTCCCAAATGATCCCAGATATGCTCGATTGGAGACAAATCTGGGGATCGGGCAGGCCAAGGAAGGGTAGTAATAGTGCGGAGACAGTCTTGTGACACCCTTGCGGTATGAGGCCGAGCATTGTCTTGTTGAAAAATGGCTCCTGGGAGCCGTTGCATGAGTGGCAACACATGTGGTTGCAGGATTTCATGAACATACCGCTGGGCTGTCATGGTGCCACGGAACAATACTAGGGGTGACCGTGTATTGTAGGCAATGGCACCCCATACCATCACACCAGCTGTGGGAGCGGTGTGTCGCTGTACAGCAAAGGCAGGATTGAAGCGTTCACCACGGGCTCTCCACACACGAACACGATTGTCATCACTGCCGAGATTGAATCTGGATTCGTCGCTAAAGACGACCTGGTTCCATTCCGCTGCAGTCCAGTTTCCTCGTGCGCGACAAAACTCCAAACGGAGGCGTCGATGGGTGGGCGTCAAGGGCATCACACGTAATGGGCGCCGCGATACCAACTGTCCTTCAGCCAGGCGCCTTCGTATGGTTCGAGAAGACACAGCGGCCCCTAGTGAAGGTGCTACCTCCGCCTGGATGGCGGCCGATGAAGCAGTTGGCTGTACGCGTGCATTTCTGACTATGTGGCGGTCTTCTCGACGACTGGTCTGTCGAGGGCGTCCTGAGCCTGGTCTTCGTGTACATGACATCTCTCGGGTCCACTGGTCCCAAAACCAAATCACAACACAATCAGAGCGGCCTAATTGACGAACTACTCGCCTAGCTGACCACCCAGCTTCCATCATCCCGACGATTCTCCCTCTCTCAAACTGCGATAACTGCGCATACTGTCTTCGAACACGGCGTAATGGCATGTCTACCTCAGCTCTTCCTTTGTAAATGATTCAGCACACTCAAACAAGCTTTGGTTACCTGTTTTATACTCCACAGAGTACGATGTTCAACGCCCTCTACCGGCTATACGTAATGCGCAATGACGCTGCATTTCTAATCATTCGCATATCTCCCCAACATGTACCTTCATTGCAAGTTTCGTTACGATCCCGCAATTATTTCTTGGTGCGCTAATTTTTTTGTCCATGAGTATATAATAACTAGAGTTGAAGAATCGGACTAAGTATGTTCAAGGAAGTTTGTAGGACAACATATGGTGGACAATTTTGGAGAATGCTTTGGGGCTGCTAACGATGTGTACTGAGCATTCTTGTGTTAATTTTTCTTTCTTGGCTACGCAGTATTGCCTTATCAAACGATGATTTCCAAAAACATCCTAATCTCATTTTTTCCCAAATGATTAATGCTTCAGAAACTACTGTTTTCATTATCGGGATTCTCTAGGAACGTAACATCTACGATAAACGAAAATGATTATGTACAATATTCGGGTTGGATTCAACTAAAGTGCGAACCCTTATTTGATGGATTTGGTAATGCTAAAGAAGCGTTTTCTGCTTTGGATGGAAGAAATACTTTTATGGAAGAAATTGTCTCTTTTGCAGTTTGATTTGCTTTTCTGGCATCGTTTATATTAAATTGGAGAATCATATTTTGGATTATCAGTGGCTGTTACTGCTTTATACCCAAGCCTTTTTAGCGGCTTATATCCAACGGTTTTAGCAATTTCTTTATCTCATATAATAGAAACATGTTTTCGGCATTGATGAAATTCATTTCTATCTGATTATATTTGAAGAGAATTAATTCCATCACAGAAAACACTGGAATACATTAGTTATTAACAATAAATCGATGCCATTTACTTGCAATACAGACGGGTTGTTCATTTCTTATTTTGAACAAATCCAGATGGTACCAAGACGTGTCACTGAATTGCTTGACCAAAGTTGATAATATAATGTACCACCAAAATACCCATGCTTCGTGTGGTAAACAAACAAAAACAAACAAACAAACAAAAAACACTTGTGAACGATGTGGTGAAGGAAGAAATTGTAATTTTGAAATCTTTTGGGATCTTTATCAGTTGGTAAAATCAAGTGATCGTTACAATTTATTGTTGTATTATATTTTTTCACCCGAAAATCTCTAGATTTGAAATTTCATCGAAATTGGATACAAATTGCACTATGACGCGTCATCAGATGGCCGTCACCCAGGAGTGGGACAGAATTCCACAACAGCTGTTGGACAACAAGGTCTTGTGGATGCCTTATTGTTGTGATCTAGGGTGACCATAGAATCGTAGAGAAGATGTGAAATGTGTAAATGTTTTCATCTTCACCATTCTAATTTCATTCTAATATGTCGTAGCAAAGTGGTCCCTCTTAAAATGCCAATGCTCTGTTAATTTACATAAAGCTTGACTGTCGTTTCTTCTTGAATATATATATATTCAATATAAATATTCAAAATTGTTCGTTAATAGAACTCTGAAAAATGGTGATGTTGATTTATTATTTTCGTATTATCCCCTACTTATTTTGTATTTACTGATATATATATACAGGGTGTTTCCGAACTTATGGTACAGAAGAATAATGTAGATAGAGGGTACGAAAACAAACAGTTTTCATTTAGTAATGTGTGTCAGGTACTGCACCGTTACGGCGCTACAGTCGTTTTATTGTTGAAGCTGTTTGCCTTGCTCAGAAGTCCTTGGCCTCCATGATCTCCGGATTTTAATCCGATTGACTTTTTCTATTGGCATCAAGTAAAAAGCCTCGTGCATGGAATACAGTCGATGAACTGCTTCAACGAATACTCGAAACCTGCAACACCATCTGTACTATATCTGTATTTTTGAACGATTGCGGCAGTCAATGCTTTGGCGATGCCATTATTGTGTAGAGCAAGAATAGCGTCACTTTAAACATCTTTTCTAATGCACAACACTCCAAATAGGCAGGTGGCAATGGACCTTCCATGAAGGATTGCCTACCAACCACAACACTAAAATATATATTAGTTTTTATCAATTATTCAAGTTTCTGTCAAATCATAAGTATGCCATTTTTTTTTATTTTTAGCTATACAATTTATATTTGCTTCGATATTTAAATTCTACGAATGACAGTAGCGATTACCTAAAAATTTGAGCTTAAAAAGTTCCATTTCATAAAATTGGATTATCTTTCCATAACAGTGATACTTTAATTTTGACCACATTTAAATTTAGGTTGATTGTTTGGCTTGTTTTTAAGACATTGGATCGTCTGGTTTTCTTAAGGAATTCGTGGTGGATGATCCTTGCTAGGCAGGTTTCCTCACGGTTATCCCATCTCCCTTACTAATAAGCATTGTTTCTCCTTCCCTTCCCTATCCTTCTTTCCAGAGGAATAGCAGAACAGATCTAAGGTTGGGATGATCGAGTCACCAACCATCCACATTCATAATACGTTACAAAATAATAATATAACATAATTTGCTTGTTAGGGTGGTATATAATATTAATATAATATAATATAAAATGCTTTCCTGTACGCAGGAAACGGTGCGCAGAAAAATAACAAGTGTTATTATCTTCTTAATGATATTAGTAATATTAATTTTGTAAAAATAACAGCTGTTCTTACCCAGAGAAACAATGAGCTGCAGATATAACAAATGACTCGGAAATAAGCGTTCCGCCACAAAAGGGACCTCTTCCTGCATACGCAATTCCAACCTAAAAACAAAATCTAAGTTATTATTTTCTAAAACTCTGGATACTTTAAAGTTAGTTAATAATACAAAGGTCAGTAAATTCATTCTCTCTAGCATTGCGCTTAGCTTATAAAAACACAACATTTAAGGATCCACTGAGCTACTTTGGAATTTTCGTACCGGGAATCAAAACAGACTGTTTCAAGCTTTCTAACTATCATCACACGGTACTCACATTCTTAATTTGTATTGGGTGTTTTTTAACTTTCTTTATGCTTGTTCTTTGTTTATTTTTCTTTTAATTCCACTAAGCCATAAGTACTGTGCGAATCAAGTTGATGATAGTTAGGAAACAGTTTGTTTTTGATTCCGGGCTCCAAAATTCCAAAATTAGCGCAGCTGATGTTCATTTGTTATGCTTTTTTATCATTGTTTTTCCTTTGAATGTGAAAGAAAGAAAAGATACATGAATGTATGAATGTAAAATAATTAGAGATCAAAGAGAATGAAAGAAGTATTTTTCTAATGCGTTTGTCATCAATTTACATCTTCTGGTTAGTTAGGAGACAGCATAAGCAGGCTATTTCGGTGAATAAATGTTGTCCCAGGATTTGTTTTACTCCTGATAAACACATGAATATTATCTTTATTTTCCATTTAATTTAAAGACCTACGTAATCAAGGAGAATAGGATGAAGATAGAGCCTTATCTTTGTAGTTTTGTATCTGTAGTACTTTTCCTAAGTTAAAGGAATAGACCTAGAATGTTAGTATTTGAAAACGCTATCATTTAGACAACTAAAAAAAGTAAAAAGCATTTCCAGGATAATTTCCAATTGAAAGTCAAAAAACAATGGTCTTGAAAGTTTGTATTTGTAATTTTAGCTTTCAAAATATGTATTCAAAAAATATATATATCGATTGTCATTAACACAAAGGCTACAGAAATAAGTTCGCTTTTCCCAATCATCATCAGTTGAGAGTAGTCACCACTAAACAACAAGGTCTCAATAAGCAGGTGAATAGAAATAACTGTAAAAAGAAATATGAAACCTAAATCTAAGCTAAAATCACAATGATTCTGAGACATTAATTAAGAAAATTATTCAAAAGTTATTGAATTCAGTCCCTATTAACAAGGTTTGAGCTAAGAATGACGATTATTCTATATAAAACTGAGTACAGATTGATTCACCTTTACGTTAGAATAGACTTGGTCGAGACACGTTGCATACCTGGTGGTGCTTCTTGAAGGTGAGACGAGCTTGAGATTAAATTCTTATATAAGTGGTTCTAATTTAGTCGAAGATGTTAAAATGTCTTCGTTAAAATAAACTTTAATTTGCACGCAATCGACTTTTCACTCCACTTATTTATAAGCAGCCGTTTTGTTTTAACTTTTGAATATTTTTCTTCATTCACGTATCAGACGCCGCGCTGTTGCGAAGCAAAATGATTGGTTTAGTAATCGCTATCACTTTGTTTTATTTAAATGAGCGTAGAAAATTCGTTGAGGCTGGTGGAGGCCAGTTCAGGATTTCTCCAATTTATTTTTAATGTGTATTTCTTGTTTTTAATTTAGATTTGTGGAGGAGGTATCATATTCGTGATTATTGTTATTTCTTTTCACCTCCTAATTGAAATCGTGTTGTGACTAATCTCAACTGATGATAATTTTGAGCTTTCACCTAGTAAACACCTAGTCTTTACCTTTCGTATTTATAAAATTATGGTATTGATGTTAATATTCTATCCTGTCAGCAACAAGGAGTTAAAAATTAAGAAAACAGTCTCATTCACTGCCAAATTCATCTATCTAGATTTACCCTGTTTTGAATTGAATATTTCTTCACATATCTATACCATACCATGGTATTTCAATCCGAAGATTGGTTCAAGTCTACGGAACTTTAGTGACCCCCGAAGAGCGACCCTTAGGAGGAGCCGTAACTATACAAGGGAACAGATACTGGAGTGTATTCCCGTTGCCTTCTCCAGGACGCCATTACGGAATGACGTCAGACCGAAGAGAAAGTGAAGAAGAGGCTGACAACACAGGAAATAAAATTGAAACATCCATGCTCTCGACCGGGATTTGAACCCGGGTACCGGCACACTGGCCTCACGGCAGACCGCGCCTGAGACCGCACGACCACGGCGGCACGGCATCTAATCACTCATCTAATACTCATATATATCAAGAGAACCATATATATCAAGAGAAATAAGTAAATTAGGAAATTAATAATTATATATTTCCAGTGAGATACCTGCCAAGGGAATTCATGTGGTTTAGCTGGTTGCCCTCCCTCAGTTCCACAAGAACATCGATTTTCCGCTTTTGAACAGTCTGGCAAATTTCTACACCACGGGGTGCTACCTTCATTCGCTATTTTTAAAAGAAATGTATGGAATCAAGAAATGATTTTTTTTTTTAGCTTTATGTATTTATTAAATGTAATGATTCAGCTTCCAAATTCAGTAACTTAGCATTTAGTAATAAATATCACGAATATTTTGAAACTTACTTTAGTCAAATGTTTTAAATAAAATTAAGATTAGTGAATTTAAGATTTTTTTTTCAAAAATATCTGAGATTTCTTGTTCAAACAGCCTAATCAGAAGAACTAACCCTTTCTCCCTTCTAATATCTCATTGCAAATCCCAAACATTAAATCTCAGTCATTGACTGCAGTTCCTAACTCAGAAATCTACCAATATCTTTTCCATTTATCATTTTGTAATTCTATCAGTTACATCCTCCCTCTCCCCGTTGTAAATGAGTGAAGTTCCTTTTGTTTTTGTTTTTTTTGTTTTTTTTTTGATGGGAGGCAGCATCAAGTGATACCCGCTGGAACGGACAGAAGGAGAAACAGAAGAAGAAAGAAACATCCATGCCACGACCGGGATTGGAACCCGAGTACTGGCACATTGGCCGCAACGGCAGAACGCCAGCAAGGCATAGTGAAGTTCCTGTTTTAATTCAGTTCCTTACTATTCGACAGATACAGCTTTTCATTGAGGCAATATCCAACCCAAATCCATTCTATACTTTAATATCTCAACTGTGATATCAAATAGCAAAGGAATATATGAGGAGTTTGGTGAATGTTACAAGAAAAACAACAAAACAGAAGATACATAGAAATTACCTTTATTGGTCTTTGAAATATTCTCCATCGTGCACAATACACTTTTGACAATATTTGTAAAGCTTCTGAAAACTGTTGGAATAGTCTTGTTTGGGAACCGATTTCAGCGCTGATGTCACACAATCCTGAATCTCCAAGACATCCGCAAAACATGATTACTTCATTACCTCTTTAAGGCGCCGAAACAAAAAAAGAAGGTCAGCAGGAGCAAGATCGGGGGAGAACGGTGGACGATTCAGAACAGTAACGCCACGCTGAGCCAAGAACTTATGCACACGGATCGCACAGTAAATTCATTATCCAGTTTCGTGAAACTGTCACCTTACGCGTTTGATGCGCTTCAATAAATGTTTCAGAATTTCCAAATAGAATGCGGCAGTCACGGTTTGGCGGCAGGAGGAAATTCCTTATGAATTATTCCATCTTTGTCGAAAAATGTGATAAACATAGTCTTGGGTTTTGTAGGCATCTTTTTGTTTTGGGTCGCGATGAAGATAACCGCGACTCCATTGATTGCCTCATCGATTCGGGATCAAACTGGTAACACCAAGTCTCATCCCCTGTGACAATGGAACCCATAAAGGATGGATGCTGATTACACTTGGTAATGAAATCTGCACAAGCCATCAAACGTCTTACTTTTTGATCGTCTGTCGGGATGTGCGGCACAAATCGTGAACAAATCTTGCGCTTACCCAAATCTTCGTGGATGATGACTCGCACTGCATCTTTGTTAATGCCCACTTCTGCTATTATTGAGATTTTTGACTTGCTAACATGCTTCACACACCTCGATCACGTCTGATTGTCGACTTCCAACCCAATCGCGGCTGGTTTTGTAACGATTCCTGACCCTTGCAAAAGCATTTAAAGCAGTCGTAAACACATTTTCGGGTCACAGCGTCCTTCTGGTCAAAGTTTCACTTTGATCAACATTTCGTGCGTCTCTGTTGCCGTTTTCCCCAATTTTAAGCAGAACTTAATGTTGTGTCATTGATTCATTGCTCTATGACGCAACCTCTCTCACAGACTGCGTTCGAATGACTGCTGCGCCACCACACTTCCGTCTACGCTTACTCCACATTAGTAGACGCCTCTAGACATGTCCCTGGCTGTTTGTTCGCATGCTCGACCTAGCCGCAGATTTTGCATGCGGGATATTCGAACATTCACCGAACTTTTTAGACATATCTCAATTGTAAAGCCTAATTTCTTATGTTATTTAAGTCCACTCACTTCTTACATTATAATCGCTACTCCATAACTTTAGTAGACTAAAATTTTTCTTGTAAGAATTTATATAATCTTTCTAGCCAAGTCTTATCAATCACACAAACGACTTTCTTACCAAACTGAAAGTTTCATGGTCACTCATTAAAATTCTAACATCTAGCAAAAGATGTGTTTATTATCGTCGAAATTTATCTCATTTGTATTATGAAACTGAATTCAGATGTTGTTGATGAAATGATACAGGAAAATATTCTTCTTCTTCTTCTTCTTTGGGTCGTTTAACACGCGTCTGGATCCGGATTGCCACGGAGCCAGTACGCTGTTGTACGTGTTATGGCTTGGCCAACACCTTGTGTTACCTTTTTCCACTTTACTCTGTCAAATGTCAGTTCTTTTCCATCCTTCAGATCTAGTCTATGCTTAGCCAGATCCTCTGTCACATGTGTGAGCCATGTTTACTTGGGTGCTGATTTTTGGACCTTCCAATCAGTGGGTCGTGGTGTCCAGAGTAGTTTGTGTGGTAGGCGGTTTGTATCCATCCTGCACACAAGTCCAAACCGTCTCATCCTGCGTTTTTGTATCTCTTCCATTAAAGTTGGTTGCTTGCAACACCATTCTCTGATGGTATCATTTCTGACTTTGTTGCGTAATGAGATACCCAGTATTCGGCGTAAACAGCGCATTTGGAACACTTCCAGCCTATTAATATCACTCTTTAACATAGTCCATGTTTCTGCGCCGTACAGAAGTACTGATAGAATTAGTGATTTGTACATGCGCATTTTAGTACTGATGCTAATATTCTGCTTTCGCCAGAGGCACCATGTTAACTGTCCAAAGGCTGCTGCTGCCTTTCCTATGCGGCTTCTTATATCAGCTGTTGCAGCAATTTTCTTTTCATGTACTATAGAGCCTAAGTATGTGAATGATTGGACTTGTTCAATCTGGTTTCCATCAAAATGTACTGGAAAATATTCTAAATGTATTTAGAGATATAACCATATCTGAGGTTAAATGCTTGGCAAGAATGCAAAGGTTTTAAACACTAATTTTTAAATTTTTAAATTTCATAACCTAATATTGTTATTGTAATATACAGTATATATTTAAACACTCAAGAAATCACACGCTTAAAATTATCATCTTTATTTTCTCCACTGATATTAATTAGATATCCTATATGTGGTAACTAAAGACTACGGTCAATAAGATTCTTATCCTATCAATCCAATAACTATGGCGTCAGTTCTAATGTCCATGATTCCATTGATATTCTTTTTTAAGGAAATTACACATACAATTTAAAAGGTTTTACTTACTAATTACGGTACTTAAAAAAATAAGTAAAATTTCAAAGCTGAAAGGTTTTTTAAAGTTCATTGTAAGCATTTACTGGTTTAATTCCAAATAAAGTAGAATTAGCTTTGGTTCACAAATTTCGTTCGGGTTCCAAAACTTAACACTAAAGAAAATCAAATCCAACAAAAATCCAAGTGAATATTGAATGAGACGAATTGAAATATCAGCGTTGGTTTAAAGTTAATATCATAATCGTTAAGAAAATTTTTGGAATTTTTGCTTGAAAAATATGATTCAGGAAATACGATCTGCGCTTAACTATTTGTCTGGCAGATTTTCTTTGGTAAAAACGCACTAAAGATGTAGGTTTAACCTTTTTTAACAACATCATGAAATTGTATATATTTTCATAACAAGAATTGAATTTAGAATATACACTCACTTCCAAAAGTTAAGCACGGAGAGGAAAAATGTTAATTTCCTTAAGAGATCTGAATTAAAGAAGCTGAAATTTGCTGCAATGGTAGAAGGAAGTATGCAAATTATGTAGGTAACAGCCAATCACGGTTTCGCGTCGAGAAATATTCAAAACAGGCAGTCGTATAGGAAGCCGGCATTGTGAAGGGTTACAGGAGTTACATGTAACCCCAAAGTGCTGATGAAAGTTGTTTAGAACATTCGTACGATTTGTTTTCAAGCTAGACGTGTTTCTAAGGCTTCCAGAAGACGAATGGAAGATTCTGAGCGCTGGCGGGCTGCCGGACGCATTGAAGCAGGACAGTCTATAAAAGATGTTGCTCGTTTCTTCGGCGTTCATTATTCCGTCATTTCACAATTATGGAAACAATTCCAAACCAGCCAAACAGTTGTCCGAAGACTTTTAGCCGGTCGTCCAAAGGATACGACCCCAGGGAATATCGATATATAGGCGTTGTAGCCAAGCGGAATCGTAGATCGACCTCCACACGTGTGACATCTATGGTTGCAGCGGCCATTGGTAGGACGATAACTGCCACTACTGTTCGTCCAAGACTACACATGAATGGTCTGAACGCCGGGTACCACGAGTTTGTGCTCCTTTATCCGTCCAATCCAGAGGGGCACGATTACAGTGGTTCCGCCAGATGTGAATTGGACTATGTCTGATTGGGGTAATGTTATATTCACCGATGAGTTCAGATTTGCCCTACAACCCGATGATAAGCGGGTAAGGGTCTGGAGGGAAAAAAGCACACACGGTCGGCCCGAACATCAAGCATTCCGCGGTGGAAGCATCATTGTATGGGCAGGGATTTCATTGGGATATCGCACCGACCTGCACATCTACAGGCGAGGTTCTGTGACGGCTGTACGGTATCGAGATGAGTCCTAGACCCCATTGTAAAACTGTACGCTGCAGCAGTTGGTCCTTCTTTAAGTTTTAATGGACGATAACGCGCGTCCCCATAGAGCTGCCATCGTTGACGACTTTTGGAGAGTGAGGGTATTGCGCGTATGGAGTGGCTGGCTTACTCGCCGGACCTTAATCAAATTGAAAATCTTTGGGATGCCCTCGGCCGTGCTGTATGTCGACGTTTCCCACCTCCATCCACTCTCAGAGCTTTAGAAACTACTCTACAGGACGAATGGCGATTACTGGACGGGTGGTTGATCAACTCGTAACAATCATGATCACACGCTGTAAACGTTGTATGCAGGTGAGGGGTGCTCACATACCCTAATAATGTATGCTCACATACACTATTAATATTAGAGTGCTCATATACCCTAATATTGTTTGTTTTGAATTTAAACATCATTTTGTTAATGACGCAAATAGGACGTCAACTTATAATTTATAAAAAATTTAATATTTTGTTTATCTCTGTATGTAATTCTTTGTTTTGTTTCATGAATAAACATAGAGCTATTTACTTGCAGCATTTCATTTCAATCAAAGCAGTACTTATCCCTTTTTTCGCATTTACCGCTCCATGCTTAACTTTTGGAAATGAGTGTAGTACAATTCAAGACTCCACACACTCCATATCTTAGTATTTAAAATTGTTTATTAAAATACTATGCGAATTTTCGGGATGACATTGTATCGTCATCCCTTCTTCAAACGAAAAATTAAAAAATTCTTTGGAATAAATAAAACAAAATAGTAATGAACTTGAAACCAATTAAAAACACGTTGAAGCAATATACAATTGTTGTTATAATGAAAGAGCATATAAGTTCGTTTTATTGCTCGAGACTAATAATAATAATGCTAATAATAATAAAAACCGTGACGCACGTTTCGTAACTTCAACAGAACGGTTACTTTGTCAAACATAAAAAACATACCCCTTCCTCCTCCAATCCTCCCTTGTTGGGAGTCAAGCAAATAACTGAGATCACCCGAGGCCGGACATATATTGATCTTCCCCTTGGTGTTAACATGTGTAACTAATTTTTTTTAAATTAATTAATTTTAATAAAATTTAAAAAATAAATAATTTGGCTTTGTAATTAGAACCTATGAGTGAACGTGGTTAATATCACGTTTCATATTGTTGTATTTGTTTAAGTTTTTCACGTTTTTTAGCGTTCTTGTCTTGTTTTTTATTTCAATGGTGTTAGATAAGGGAGCGATGTTCTCCCTCCTAAAAAAATGTTTGTAGTAATCCTGAAGAAGTCTTTGGAATGTAGAATAAAGACGAAATATTAATGTCAGTTGAAGTAGCTTGTATCGTTATGAATTTATGTAATTTTTTTTTCCTTTTTTTTTTTTTATTAAGTCACAGGCCCTATTCGAATATGTTTTTGGTGGATAAATCTGTATTATAGCTGCCAAGAGTCCTAATTGTACCCGATTCTAAAAAATTTCTAAGGTAAGTATCTTGGTTGGATCCGAATATGACAACATTGTTTTCACAAATGCTGTCTCCCTTGGTGTTACAATGTGCGGCGGTGTAATATGCGTGATTTTTCGTTTTTATGGCATTTATATGCTCCTTCGCTCGGACCCCCAACTCTCTTTTGGTCTGGCCCACATAGAGACACTCTTTTTCATATGTTTTATTTGAATCACAATAAATTCTATAAACGACTCCCCGTTTTTTCAAGATTTGTTCTTGGCTATCGGTTTTCTTTTTGATTCGCTAGGTTTCCTTGCCATGACAATATCCACGTTATTTAGGATCGGTTGTAATTTTTTTAATAATCCTGATCATATATCATTGAGACATATCGTTTTTTGGCCCCCAAGGACCTTTGTTCCCTGGTTCCATTAAGCACGCTGATATTTGTATCGCGCTGCATTTTTATTTTCTTAAAATGTTGATGAATGTATTTTTTCAATATTTCAATGGGAAACCCATTAGATTGGAATATCCTAACAATCTCATTAATCTCATCAGACAATTATTGAAAAATAAATATTTAACAATTGAAATAAGAATTCCAATAAATAACAAAATATTAACAAATTAGATCAACAAATTAATTGTTTTCACAATAATATATATACATCATTTTAATCCATTACTTTAAACAAAATCTGAACATTACTAGTTGCATTATCATCAATAATTAAACATTTCAATAATTAAACTCGTAAATATTTACAATCTTTTTCACATCCGTTTTTATTAAAAGATTTACAAATATTCTTCAAAACCATACTATTCTCATTAATATATGGAATAAAAACTTTATTTGTAAATTTTCCTACCTCTTTTATTTTGAGAGTATTATAATCATTTATTTGTTTTCTGTGGTCATTGCATACGGTTCCCCGACACAAAACATTGCAAGAAAGGTAAATTACTGGATGCGTGATTTTAAATTACCTAATGGAAGAGTAATAATTAAAAATACTGGGGATTTGGTTAATAAATTGGAAACATTTAATGAAAATAACAAGAAGAAGTTTCATTTGGTT
>JAFIDM010104672.1:0-16876 GCA_023159025.1 Thereuonema tuberculata | reverse complement strand
ATCTTCAATAATACCAAACCGCTCCCACGAGCCGTAAACAATACTATGCAATCATAACAAAGCAGTCCAAGCATCTCATCGCTTCAAACAATGGTATTATTCTCTCACATTTTTAATGTTAACAACAATAACAAGTCACTCTAAAATAAAGTTCTTATTGCACAATAATAAAATACATTTCCTACAATAAATTATGATAAAATAAGTTAGCTTCTTAAGGGAACATTTCTTGAGTTACAGGCGGACGAATATGTAGATTCCGATTAAAAATTTGTTCTGAAACTTCAGTAGGAATTCTAACAATTTCTCTCTCATATTATATATTGATATTTAATAATATTAAGTCCGAAATCCGAGATACCAGGTTAGGTGAGTAATACATATTTACAACTGGCCTTCTGTAATAGTTCAATACTAATAACATTGTATAATAAAATACTTCGCCAAGTCTATATCCGTGTGTGCATCTAAATAAATAAATGTCTATTTAGATAAATACATAAATGTATATTATGAAAAACAGCGTGTAAGTCCATAACAATTGAATTATGCAATAATTGAAATTCTGTTACCTGGCAGTGGGCGAGCGGAGTATTGTTGCATGGCCAACTCAACTGCGCAAATTTCCGACCGTCACAAACGGATTTCAGTATTGTATTGGATGTATTTTTTAGAAGTTAAACTAAAACTTAAACCTAAACAAGGCAGGGATAGCGATTAGTAAACCAATCACAATGCTTCGCAACCTATTCTGATCTGGGGGCACGGCAGTGCTCCCGCCAAGACGAGCCGAAGGCAGGCACTACGTACCTTTTCTGGAAGTGTTTCGTCGTATTTTCGAACCCTCATAGCTTCGGCCTGGATAATACTAGAGAGCTCAAATTTTCAGGATAAGATGCAGTTAGCAGACTAATGAAATACGGTAAGTTTCATTTATTTAGCTTTTATACTTTGGATTTTATTAATACCTAAAATACGTCGATTCCGTCACTCACTCACTGACTGACTGACTGACTGACTCATGATCATCAAAACCTCTAGGGTACTTCCTGAAGTCCTAGAAAGCTGAAATTTGGTATGCAGGCTAGGATTAGCACAGAAGCAACAAAAAAATTAAGAAATCAATAATTTTCACCCTCCAACCCCTCATAAAGGGGGGTGGGGTCTGGTTATGTATTATCGAACCCTCATAGCTTCGGCCTGGATAATACTAGAGAGCTCAAATTTTCAGGATAAGATGCAGTTACCATACTAATGAAATACGTTAAGTTTCATTTATCTAGCTTTTATACTTTAGATTTTATTAAGATCTGAAATACGTCGTACCCTCAATGCTTCGGCCTAAATAATACTACAGCGCTCAAATTTTCAGGATAAGATGCAGTTAGCAGACTAATGAAATACGCTACGTTTCATTTATCTAGCTTTTATACTTTGGATCTGGGGGCACGGCAGTGCTCCCGCCAAGATGAGCAGAAGGCAGGAAGGGCACTACGTACCTTTTCTGGAAGTGTTTCGTCGTATTTTCGAACCCTTATAGCTTCGGCCTGGATAATACTAGAGAGTTCCAATTTTCAGGATAAGATGCAGTTATCAGACTAATGAAATACTCTAAAATACTCTAAGTTTCATTTATTTAGCTTTTATACTTTGGATTTTATTAATACCTAAAATACGTCGATTCCGTCACTCACTCAATGACTGACTGACTCATGATCATCAAAACCTCTAGGGTACTTCCTGAAGGCCTAGAAAGCTGAAATTTGGTATGCAGGCTAGGATTAGCACAGAAATAACAAAAAAATTAAGAAATCCGTAACTTTTACCCTGCAACCCCTCATAAAGGGGGGGTCTGGTTATGTATTATCGAACCCTCATAGCTTCGGCCTGGATAATACTAGAGCTCAAATTTTCAGGATAAGATGCAGTTACCACAATAATCAAATACGCTAAGTTTCATTTATCTAGCTTTTATACTTTGGATTTTATTAAGATCTGAAATACGGCGTACCCTCAATGCTTCGGCCTAAATAATACTGTGTAATAATGTGATTTCTTACAAAAGTGCAAACAGCTTGTATATGCAAGTTGACCAATAGAAAAACAGAAAAGTAGGGTATTGAAAAAAAATCCATTTTCTAAGTAATCTTAAAACTAAATTTAGTTGTAACAGATAATCCCACCCAAAACATTTCATGAAAATAAGTTGCCAAGACTCATACTCATAACGCTTTCACTGTTAAAAGTTATCAGATCTCATCTTACAAAAAGAAATGAAATCTAACCCAAAACACTTCGTGTAAAATAAGGTGCCAAGACTCACATGCTCATAATGCTTTCACTGTTAAAAAGATATGAGATCTCATGAAGAGCCAAGCCCCTAACTCTACAAGGCCTAACTCTACAAGCCCTAACTCTAAAAACCCTATATCTTGGTCAAAAAGTATGGCTTTGGCCGTTTCATGGAACTATTTCATCCCACCCAAAACATTTCATGTAAAATACGTTGGCAAGATGCTCATAACGCTTTCACTGTTAAAAAGTTATCAGATCTCATGTAGAGCCAAGCCCCTCACTTTGCATGCCTAACTCTAAAAACTCTAATATCTTGGTCAAAAAGTATGCCTTGGCATACTCCATATCCTTTACATAACTGCATGGGATTGTCTGTGCGACAGCCACGAAACGGCCAAGCCATACTTTTTGACCAAGATATAGGGTTTTTAGAGTTAGGGCTTGTAGAGTTAGGCCTCGTAGAGTTAGGGGCTTGGCTCTACATGAGATCTCATATCTTTGTAACAGTGAAATCATTATGAGCGTGTGAGTCTTGGCACCTTATTTTACACGAAGTGTTTTGGGTGAGATACGTATAAGAAAATATAATTGATATTGCTTTAATTTCCTTATTATTATAAATGTGATTGTTGCGCATGCAAAAGACGCAATTGTTGCAATTGTTGTGATTGTTGTGATTGTTGCTAATGATATTTTAATGATACTTGTCCACAGACACAAAAAACGGGAATATTAGTCTTCTGATAAAATATATTAAATATATTAAATACATAATAAAATACATTAAATTTTTAGCTTTAAGTTTTAGTTTTTGATTTACTTGATGTAATTTTGTTTGGTTTTTTTTTTTGAATAAATTAATTATTGTTTTCCGTTCAAATGGTAGGCTTCCGTAGAGAAGCGACGGGTATCAGTCCAGTGTATATCTCAATGGGTTTTAGGTTACTTCCTATATATATTAATATATACGATATAGTAAGAATTGTAACAGAACTGTACGCAAAAAGATGTTCAACTCCTCTCTGAAACTGAGGTCTACCCAAACGACCGCGGTCATTTTTTGTTTGCTTGTTTGTTTTTTCTCCTTAGAGATATCTGTGCTCCAAATTTGTTCAATTCCCTAAAATGATTTCCCTGTAGATTCGATACATCACACACTTTAAGGGGGTGTTATAAATTTTACCTATAAGTTAGTAAACTTTGAATATCCAATGCAGATACTAAAAAAAAAAAACCAAAAAAAAAACAAACAAACAAACAAACAAACCACTAGCTTATGCTTAAGCTTAAATCTAAATGAATTTTATCAGAAATCCACATCTGATCGCGTTTTTTTTTTTTTTTTTAAAGTGATAAAAGTATTAAAATATAAAAGTGATAATTTTAGAGTTTTTAATTTTTCTTCATTAAAAATGGAGTTGTTAGGGATTGTAAAAATATAGTTCAAATCTTACGAAAATGAATGACATGGAAAATGTTTTCAGATTTGGAAAGGTATGGGTAGATAGTGAAGAAAAAAAAAAAGCTTTAAAACAACCTTTGAATTTTTTTAAGCATCTGTGTAAAATATTAAAGTTTCTCTCCAGGTGTTTTTGAATTTAGTTAAAACTTTCTAAAAAAAAAATAAAACCAGATAAAATTTTGCTAAAATTATCAAAGTTTGAATAAAATATTAGTTTTATTTCAGTTGAGAAAAGATTGCCTTTATTTCAGTTTTGGCTAAAACGGAGAAGAGAGTACAAGAAAATCGCAGTGTTCGGAAGGATACGTGGCGGAGCGAATTAGCCTTAGAAACAACTTACATGCTATTGAGTTCCGAAGGAACGAATCGTCGATTCCGATTAGCTGTAGGTTAGAGAAGTTAGGTCTATTTAGCTGCAGGATGTATCTTTTGGTAAATTTCGAAAACTTTTTGGCCCTTTCTAATTTTTTTTCGATTCGGAAAGTAGTTCCAAAGCGGCCATTATCTCGAAGGCTTGTACCCTCATCTCCGGTTTCACCTATTTTTAATAACGAAAGATTAAATTTCATTCAGTTTTTAAAGACAGTTTCTTTGAATTTCAAATAAGAATACGATATCGGTCTTACAGTAATAAGCATCAGTGAATGAAATGCACTGAAAAACGTAACAGAGGAACTTCCACTTTAACAATTATGCATTACAATAGAAAATGTAAGCGAAATGCCACTGAAACCATTAATTGTGATTATGTCATTTACGACCATCCCACTCGCTTAAGCTTGATAAATGTTTCCAAATCAAAATTTTGAAGGAAATTTTCTTCACATTTCCCTTATGATCCCTAAATGAATCTTAATCGAATTATACTCCTCAACTAGAATCCCTCCGTCAACGGATTCCAAAACTTACTCTGTTATTTTACAGTAATAAGCGTGAGAGAACAGAACTAAGACTTTAATATCTATTTGTCATCATGTTACAATATTTCCTCTGACTTACTACCACAGAACTGCAGGTGCTTTACACAAGACAACATATATTAGAATATGAAGATTGGATTACAATGTTAGTAGACAGTGGCGTATATAGAATATATTTTCGGGGGGGGGCAAGATTAATATAATTAAGTAGACACCCCATGGAAACCTATCTGTTCAACCAAAAAAAAAACGTTGGGAGGACATACCTTCATTATTTCGGGAGGGGCCCGGGCCCCCTCGGCCCCCCCCCCTTATATACGCCCCTGTTAGTAGATAAACATTAGGAATCGCTTAGAGTATCACGATACGAAATATTCACTCAGATTCACTGCAATTGGGTTTGCTATTTGGTAGCTCTCAACAGAACCGCTACCAAACTCATAAACTTTTGCTTAATTTTATTTTCCACTAAAATATTTAAAAATCAAAGCCTCTCGTTAATTGTAAGAAGGCGCTTTTCGTGAATCATCTCTGACGCCTCTCCTTCCACAACTTGACTCCACAATCAACATAAGTCACAAACACAGAGGTTTGCTACCGAATTATAAAATTATAATTACTGACTCTTGTTTAGGGGGCGACCATTAATTATGTGAGGTGTTTTTAAAAAAATTTGGACCCCCCCCCCTCAAAATTTGTAAGAGGTCATTTGACTCCCCCCCCCCTCACATGAGATTTCCCCTATAATCCCGGGCATACTCAATATTACAAAATATTATAATCTGTTATAATATGTATATTCTCTGAATTAAAAAGTTGACGTGAGATTTTCATTGACTCCCCCTCCCTTTAAATGAGATTTGGTGAGATTTTGCCGGACCCCTTCCCCCCCCATTTTGAGCTCACATAATTAATGGACGTCCCCTTATGGCTGAACTTCTAAATCTCTACTTCTGATACTGCGGAAAAAATAAATGCAAAGAAAATTTAATTGGACAAAATTTTCATTCGGTCTGAAAATGGCAGCTGCTATTATATAATATTCCCAAATTTTATGTATGTTTTAATAATTTGGAAACTCTTAGAACAGCTGACACTTAATATTACTTCCTCTTTTGTTATAAGTTTTCATTTTCATTCTTTATGAAGTAAATTCTACGTCAACCATATATAGCTGCGTCTACTGTTAGCAAGGGACAGCGTTTTTTCTTCATAATCAAGCAAGATCTTTAAGAAAGTCTACTAAAGAAATTGATTACTCACCATATCGGATCAGTGCTGGATCGCTGCATCTACGAAGCTTTCGAATTTTCATCTTAGTACTTCAATCCTATTCCTTTTCAAATAAGTTCTTTTAAATAATCAGGCTTAGAAGCAGGATTCAACTCAATCACCCTCAACCCTTTGAGAATAATCTCAGACTGACGTATGACTATCCAATAGCAATTTCATAAATACGAGATTATTCTAGAAAGCAAAACATTCACTTAAATTCAAAAAATTAAATTAATTTATTAAAAATCAAGACTATTAACAAAAAGTAATTTCTATCATAAAAAAAGTAAAAAGAAAGTAGTTTTAAATAACATTGAGAATAGTTTCCGTACTCTCGTACCAAATCGCATCCTTCATTCACTTTGTTATTTATTAAAAATAATAAGTAAATTTTACTCTTTTTATTCTAAAACTTTTGTAACGTAATATTTATTTTGAAACTAAAATTTAGTTTGAAAAACATCTGAAATTATATTAATTGAGGATTTATTATAATAATTTGAAGACTGATTTTTGTTAGAAATAACAGTGCATTTGAAATACGGAGGTTTGCCTTTTTCTTCTTAATATGACCAGAGAGGGAATCTAAAACTATATTCATATATTTTTCCTTCAGCATTTTAAAAAGCAAAAAGGAGGTAGATAGATTCAGAGTGCTTTGTGTTCATCATGAGTGTTTTTTTTAGAAAAGTAACTAACATAAAGTCTAAACAAATATTTTTTAATGTACCTAAGTATTCAATAATACTGATGTCAACATATCATTCATTCCTTCTAATATTTGCTGTTAGAAAAAAAAAATATTCCTTAGCGTGGACACTTTGCCCACCCTTCCCCTACAGAACTCTTTCAGAAAAAAGGATGGGGGAGAGAAAAAGGTCTTTCTCTCTACTTAGAATTATTAATATTGGATATAGTGAGAAGCACTTAGAAGTGTAACACTTCTATGGAATCAGACAAATATTAAATAAACTTTCTGAATTTCATTTAATATTTCACAGATCTTTATGAAATATTATTTACAATAATACACAGGATAGTGGAACTTACACATATAATTTCATGACAACACACTATTGGTTTTCAGAAAAAAAAAAATCATTTCTAGCTTTGTGTTGGGATAGACAAAACGTCATTAGTGCTCATGATGAAGATTGAATCTGGATTTCCAGTGAGGCTTGTTATTGTGTAACCAACCAAGATGTCGTCAACCAAATGTAAGTAGATGTAAGTTTTAAATATATGATCAAACAAAACACTCTGCTGACATAACAACAACATAAATAACATAACAACAGGTTATGGGCCCAGCACGCTTCCACTGCGTCTGAGCTATTTAGAAAGAAAATTATTAAAATACTTTTGAAATAAAGTGATAAGCCTTTATGCCTAACTGACGGACAAGTGCAAACGGAAAGATGCATAGAATTATAGAACCGTTAACGAAAGACAATTTTGATATTTGAAAGATAAAAGTTCACGCCTTACTTATCAAAAATGAATCGTGGGCAAACGTAAATGGTAGTAGAATTAAGCCAAAATTATTAGGAGATGATTCTAATTCTCAAAGAGCGATCGAAGACTGGACAACAGCTGATGAAAAGGCGAGAGCAGATTTAATCCTGGCGATTGGTTCGGCGGAATTAAAACGAATAAAAGGATGCGCCACATCGTATGAGATTTGGGAAAAGCTGCATCAAATCTATCAGTCACAAGGACCTGCTCGGAAGGCGATGCTACTAAAAAGACTCATTTTGCTGAAAATGCAAGAAGGTGAAAACATGAGTGAGCATTTGGACAATTTTTTCGACAACATAAATAAGCTGGAAGAAGTAAATTTAAAGCTTGTGGATGAACTACTTACAATATTACTGCTGTATGGTTTCCCTGATGTGTATGACTCCTTCAGAATAGCAATAGAAACTCAAGAAACATTGCCTACTCCTGAAATACTTAGGATTAAGATGATGGAAGAGTTTGAAGCTAGAAAGCGAGATTACTTGAACAGTAATTCGACAGATGCAATGTACGCTTGCAGAAAAAATACAGAGAGAAATAAAAATTGTAATGAAGAGAAAATTTTAAATAAAGAAGAGGTCAAATTTAAATTTAAATGTCCTAGATGCAATAAAGTTGGTCACATGGCTAAAGATTGTAGAGCTAAATTACCTAGTAAGAGAAAACAAAAGTCTACAAGTTGCCATACAACGAGACGCGTTGAAACATCAATGGAAGTTAACGCTGTTTAATCAGAAAGGAAAATGGTGTCTCGATTCTGGTGCATCATCTCACATGTGTGCAGATAAAGGAAGTTTTATTAAACTTGAAAAAGCCGGAACATCAACTTTAAGACTAGCAGATGACAAAACTACAGAAATAAAAGGAACAGGAACTGTTGAAGTGAAGATAAACAATAACTCAACTGTTAAGCTTCACGATACATTGCTTGTATCTGACCTTCGATCGAATTTACTCTGTGGGGAAAATGACGAATTATGGTCTCAAAGTAATATTTGAAAGGGATAAAGCGATTGTGATAAATCAAAGGAAAATAATGTTTGCCAAAAAGAAGGAAGGTCTTTATTTTGTATCTGAAATGAAAGAAAAGCCAGAATTGCAGAAGAGGAATGTAATTCGATTCAAGAATGGCACGAGAGATTTGGGCACCTAAATGAAAGGAATTTAACGGAGTTAATGACCCAGAATGAAGTGTACGGACTAAAATTTGATACAAAGGAAAAACTAAATCCTTGTGAAATATGTATCAAAGGGAAACAAACCCAAACACCTTTTCCAAAGGCAAGTGAAAACAGATGTGAACAAACGTTGGAATTGATTCCTACAGACATTTGTGGTCCGATGCCAGCTCAATCCCATGGAGGCTCCAAATATTTTGTTACGTTCATCGATGATAAGTCACGATGGTGCGATGAGTACTTCTTGAAGAAAAGAAGTGAGATCTTAGACATTTTTAAGCAGTACAAGGTTTCAGTTGAAAATGAAACTGAGAAGAAAATTAAATGCTTAAGATCGGACAATGGAACTGAATATACTAGTGGATATTCAGTAAATTCCTACACGAGAATGGAATTAAACGCCAGTTGACTGTAGAATATACACCTCAACAAAATGGAGTAGCGGAAAGGGAGAATCGATCTCTAGTCGAAATGGCCAGATGTATGTTGATCCAGCCTGGATTATCTACAACCTTTTGGGCAGAAGTAGTTCTTACTGCAACTTAAATTAGGAATAGATGTCCTTCACGAAGTTTAAAAGGTGAAATTCCATATACACTGTGGAAAGGTAGAAAACCAACAGTAAAACACTTTCGTACTTTTGGAACAAAAGCATTCATACTTGACAAAACACCCAACAAAGGAAAGCTCAAGTCAAGGTCAAAGGAATGTATTTTCATTGGTTACTCATCAGAATCAAAAGCATACAGAGTTTGGGATCCAAAGTTAAGAAAGGTCTACCGAAATAGAGACGTCAAGTTTATCCATGAATTCAAACCAAATAGAGAAATAAAAGACATCATTGATGACGAAGTTTTATTCAAACTGACAAACACCACCAATAAGGAGGATATTTTCTCAGACAAAGCTGACAAAGAAGTCGATCCACAGGATGTACCTGGGGAAAACGTTCAGAAAATGAAGAAAGAAAGTCGACCAAGAAAAATCCGAACTGGAAAACCAGGAAGACCAAGGAAACAATACATGGTGATTCCTAATAAGTCAGAAAAACAGTCTGAAGCAAGTGAACAAGACTTTCAAATTAACGACGAAGAAAACCAAAAAGAATCAGCGAAAAGCGAAACAGCTGAAATGATTAGTATTGGTGAATTCGAAGATCCTGTAACAGCTAAAGAAGCTCTTGTCTCCCCCGAAGCAAGTGAATGGAAACAAGCAATGCAAAAAGAATATGAAGCATTAGTCAAGAATAAAACTTGAACACTCGTTGATCGTCCAAAAGACAGACAAGTTGTTGGTTCAAGATGAATTTTAAGAACCAAATATAAAGCAGATGGTTCAATTGAACGCAGGAAAGCAAGAATCGTAGCGAAAGGTTTTTCACAAAAACCAGGAATTGATTTTCAAGAGACTTTTTCTCCCGTTGTTAGACTGGAATCGATTCGATTAATGATGGCTATGGCAGTAGAGTTGGAACTCGAAGTACATCAACTCGATTTCGTCAGTGCATACTTAAATGGAGAAATCGAAGAAGAAATTTACATGGAAATTCCGGAGGAATTGGAAAACGTAATGCCAGAAAATACTTCGACAGCAACCTTCAAAAATAAAGTTTTCAAAATACATAAAGCTTTATATGGTTTGAAGCAGTCGGGAAGACAATGGTATAAGAAACTCGACTACGAACTGAAACGAATGGAGTTTAAACCATTGAATGCTGATCCATGTGTTTTCATAAAGAAACGGCACGAAGAAACTACAATAATTGCAATTTATGTTGATGATTTATTGATCGCTTCAAGCAATGTCAAAATCCTACAAACAGTTAAGAAGAATTTAGCAAAGTCATTTGAAATGAAAGACTTAGGACCAATTCATTATTGTTTGGGAATACAATTAAAACAGGACATGCAGAAGAAGCAGATTACAATGAATCAAATTAAATATATTCAAGATATATTAAAACGTTTCGGAATGGAAAATTGCAAACCAATTTCGACACCCCTTGATCCAAATAGCAAGTTGGCGAAAAATGCGAAGCCAAAAAACAGAAGAAGAAGAAAAGGAAATGAAGAAAATTCCTTACCAGAATCTTGTCGGTTCATTAATGTATTTAGCCACATCCACACGTCCTGATATCTCATATGCTGTAAGCATCTTAAGTCAATTCAACAATGACTACAACCAAGAACATCGGAAAGCGGGAAACAGAGTTTTACGCTACTTAAAAGGGACAGAAAACTACGGTTTGACATTTACAAAAACCAAGGAAGAATTGATCGGTTTTGTAGAGCTGATTGGGGTGGAAATACCATCGACCGAAGATCATATACTGGTTACATCTTCAAATTGGCCAATACAGCCATAGGATGGGAAGCTAGAAAACAGCGAACAGTCTTGTCAAGTGCAGAAGTAGAGTATATGGCAATAACGGAAGCTGCAAAAGAAGCTATGTATGTCAGGAAATTTATAGCAGAAATTATGGGAAATTTTGAAAAGCCAACCATGCTTTTCAACGATAATTCCGATACCAGATACATGACCGAAAACCCAGTTTTTCATAACCGAACTAAGCACATTGATATCAGATATCATCTAGTGGTAGAATGAGTTAATTACTGGGTAAACAAACGAGTCAGTACATCCATCCACCGTGGGGTAATTTTCTTACAGGTCTATGGTGTGGCTCTTTCTATGTTTCACAACCCCTCATAGAATTTATACGGAAAATAATTTTATATCAACAAGTTAATTTGGGCCATATGCAGAGCTTAATGTTTTCCCTCACTAGCCACTGATATACTATATATATCCCTTTAATTTCTGTAACTAAGATTGCCCTAAATAAATTGCTCAAAACTGTATTTGCACAAAACTTGAATAACACACATTTATTTATCAGGTAAACATATATATATAAGTTCTTGAAAAAATTCAATCACATATATCTAAGTTCTTGGAAAAGTTCACACAGTGTTCTTGATATTGTAATGTTGTGTTTGTGGGTTCAAAGGACGAAAGGATGGCAAATCAGACTGAATGGAGTGCTTGGAAGTTCTATATATCTTTATTTAAAAACAGGGGTTTTTATACAAAAATGAACAAAGAAATCACCTGCCATTGGTAGGTTTGAAAAACAAACAGGAAAGTTAGAAAAGTAGGTAAAGAGTTAGAAGGTGAAGGGGCGTGGTTGAGGTAGTTGACCTGACCTTTCATAAAACTAACGGTTATTTTAAGGGAAAAAAATAAATAGAATAGATTTTAGTTAAAAATACAAATAATAAATAAATAAATAAATAAATCATTACAATTACTCCCCCAACAGAATTTTCGCCCCGAAAATTGTAAAAAAAAAAATACATGAGTAAATGAATACGACACGCGGTGCATGTCGGGAGTACGTATATGTTGGACGACTTCCGGTTCCGAGAGTTGTCATGGCCGCCATTGGAAGAATAGTGCGTATGTCTGCCCGGGATATTGGGCTTTGCGGATGTGGAATCGTCGTAACGGGTAAGTGAATTAATATTTTCAAGTTGTAGAAGGTCTGATGATTCGTCCTGAACTTAGAAGCGTCCCTTCTTCATGGTGGTTCTTTAGCTCCGTATTGGCTTGTTGTTCGTCACATGTGCGTTCCTTGGTTTGAGCGGGAAAATTGTCCGTTCCTGATTGTTGGGTACTCGGCAGATCTGTCATTTCGTGTATTATGTATGGTTTTAGTCGAGCAATGTGGACTACTTGGGGCGGACATCGGCTGGGATAATCGTCAGTTGGGGATATTTCATATGACACCGGGGATGTGCGTCGAATGATTCGAAATGGGCCGAACCAAGAGCACAATAGTTTTTCTGATAGGCCTACTTTCCTGTTAGGCTTATGAAGCCAAACGAGATCGCCGTCGTTATACAATGTTGGGCGGTGTGTGGCGTCGTAGGTACGGCGGTTCGTCTGTTGGGCCTGCGTCATGTTAATTCGTGCAATTTGATGCGCTTCGTCCAGTATTGATTTGAGGAAAACCGGATAATCCTGTTGTGGTTCAATTACGGGGCTTAACAGTGTGTCCAATGTTGTGTGGGGGTTCCGGCCGTGAACGAGATAGAATGGGGTATAGCCTGTACTTTCCTGGCGGGCGGTGTTGTATGCGAAGGTGATGAAGGGCAAAAGACGTCCCAGTTGGCATGTTCGATGTCAACATACATTGACATCATGTCAGCTATCGTCCTATTAAGCCTCTCCGTCAATCCGTTCGTCTGAGGATGGTATGGTGACGACTTGTGATGAATCGTTCTGCAGAGTTTGAGGGTTTCCTCAACGGTGGCTGATAAAAATTGTGTTCCCCGGTCGGACAACAGGACTTGGGGTGAGCCATGTTTCAGCAGGACTTCTTCCGTAAAAAATTTTGCTATTTCCTTCGCTGTCGCATTGGGCAATGCACGGGTTATTGCATATTTTGTGAAATGATCAATTACGACGATCACCCATTTGTTCCCGGAATTTGAAATAGGAAAACGTCCCAGGAGATAGATGCCCACTCGGTAGAAAGGGGACTCGGCTACCTGAAGCGGCTGGAGGACTCCCGGCGGTCGTTGATTCGGTGTCTTCCGGCGTTGACACTGCAGACATCGGGCTACACACCGCCGTACGGATTTAAGTTGTGCGGTCCAGAAGTAGCTTTGTCGGACACGTGCGTATGTTTTTCCGGTTTCCAAATGAGCTGCGACGGGGTCTTTATGGCAACTGGCGATGATTTCGTTGCATAGGTGGGACGGGATGACAAGTAACAGCTGGGCAGATGTGGCTTCGTAGCTTCGTTTGTAAAGTGTATTGTTATAGATTTCGAATCCACGTGGGTCTGGTTGTCGACTAGTCTCTAGCTGAGTTATTGTTGTCTCAACTTCGGGTCTTTCCTCTGCTCCGCTGCCATGTCGAGTCGGGCGTTCACAACTGCGATGCCGGCGGTGGTTTCCATTGGGCGGGTGGGATAGTGAGACAGGCAGTCGGCGTCGAGGTGCTTTTTGCCGGATTTGTAAGCGACGGTCAAGTCGTACTCCTGCAGGCGTACGCCCATCTCGCTAGTCGCCTGGAAGGATCTTTCAGGTTTAGAAGCCAACAAAGTGCGTGATGGTCGGTGAACGGTCGGCTGTAGAGGTACGGACGGAATTTCTGTACTGCCCAAACCACAGCAAGTAACTCTTTGTGCGTAGTTGCGTAATTAATCTCTGGCTTCAACAATGTGCGACTGGCATACCCGATGACATGTTATCCGTCACTGTGGGTCTGTACGAGGACTGCGCCTATTCCGGCGTCCGATGCGTCGGTGTGGAGTTCCGTGGGTGATTGTTCGTCGAAATGGGCTAAGATTGACTGCGATTTTAGGGCGTGTTTTAGCTGTTCGAAGGCCGTTTGCTGATTTTCTCCCCATGTGAATGATGTTGATTTCTGCATTAGAAGTGATAAAGGACGAGTTACCGTTGCGAAGTTCTTGATAAATCGTCGATAATATGAGCATAAGCCGTAAAAGCTGTGTACTTGTTTAGGGTTTGCGGGCGGCGGGAAAGCGGCAACTGCTTGTGTGTTCGCGGGGTCTGGACGAACGCTGTTTCGGTCAATGATGTGGCCCAGGATTGTGATGGATCGTGCGGCGAACGTGCATTTTTTTGGGTTCAGTCGAAGGTTGGCGGCGTTGAGGCATCTGAATACCGTGTCGAGCCTCGCTAGATGTTCCTCAAAGTCTCTTGAATAAATAACAATGTCATCGAGATAACACAGGCAAATTGTCCATTTTAATCCTTTCAATGTATCATCGATCAGGCGTTCGAAGGTAGCGGGAGCGTTGCAGAGTCCGAAGGGCATGACTTTGAATTCATATAGACCGTCTGGTGTCACGAATGCGGTCTTCTCCCTATCTTTCTCGTCTACTTGGATTTGCCAATAGCCGGTGCGGAGATCGACGCTTGAAAAGTCATTGGCATTTCGAACGGAATCCAAGGCATCGTCCAGGCGTGGCAGAGGGTATACGTCCTTCTTCGTGATTGCGTTAAGGCGGCGGAAATCGACACAAAATCTCCAGGTGCCATCCTTCTTTCTAATTAGTACTACGGGTGAAGACCAGGGACTGTTCGACGGTTGAATGACACCTTGTTTCAGCATCTTTGTCACTTCTTCTTGAATGACTTCCCTTTTCCTTTGAAAAACCACGGTATGGTTTTTTTTTATCGGCGGATGCGTGCCTGTGTTGATGATATGCTTTGTGCGGTCATGGGGGGCCATTGCGGGACTTGGTGGTTCGAAGACGGCATGGTATCGATGGAGGAGGGCGAGAGTGCATTCCGCTTCGCTGCTAGGCGCTCGTGTGTCGATCATACTTTTGAGTTCGGCTACACCTATTCTTAGTTCCTCCTTTTGTGTGGGCTGTAGTAACAATTCTGTGTTTGTACTAACAGCTGTAACAGTTTCATCCTCGATCCTTTGGAATTGCCCGATTTTCTTTCCGGCGGGGATAGTGGTGGGGAATGCTGAACCATTCGTGATCCATATTGTTTTTTCGTTGTGAATAAGTTCTGCAACGGTGGCCGGAAGTAGACAGTTGATAATGGGCTGTTCCTGTTTTAGTGATTCAATAACAATGGGACCATCTGTAATTTGCATGGTGTGAACCTGTATCGGAGCGGCTGAGTGGGGCGGAATGACCGTTGTGCTGCTTATGTAGAGGTACGGTGACTTCGGGGCTTGGGGCTGCGGTTGAGTGTCGTCGATCAGGACTAATCCCTTGGAGCAATCGATCTGCGCCTTCGTTGTGTGAAGGAAATCCCAGCCGAGGATGATATCAAAGTTGCAGGGATCAACAATGTAGAAATTAAACGGCAGGACAAAACCGTTAATTTCTACTCTGGCGGTGCATTCTCCAAGTACAGTAAGCTGGTTTCCGCTGACGTTTCGGAGGAGTGGGGCGGATGTGGGCATCATGAGCTTGTGGTGCTTGCGACGGAGGTGTTCTGCCGTAACGGAAACTGAAGCTCCAGTGTCGATCAATGCGGTGGTCGGGCGGCTGTCGAGCAGAAGTGTTACCGTATTTCTGCCAAGTTCTGCGCATGTCAAAGCGACCAAGCCGTTGTCCTTTACAGAGGTCGCTGGGAGCAGTTTTCCGACGAGGATGAGCGGAGGGATTGGCGGCTGATCTCTACTGGGGATAGGCTCTGTTCTCTGCGGTGTCTGTAGGCTGTGTGCGGGGAGTTTGGGCGGCGGGTGGCTGCTGCTGGACTCGGTGAGCGGTAAGGGCTTTGTCTACCTCTAACAGTTGTTGAATAAACTGCTGAATCGTAGATGGGCTGTGGGCGGGTTCGACTCTGACGTTGCTCGGTGTAGTTTGTTTGTACGTCCCGTCTCGTCTGTTCTCTATTGTTGCGTAGGCGTGTTCTGCAATGTTTGATGATGTGACCTACTCGCTGACAGTAAAAGCATATGGGGCGATCCTCCGGTGTCCTCCATTGTTGAGCTTCATTGTTTGAACGGTAGGCATCATTAATGGGTGGGCTGTGGGGGCGGGAGATTGGTGGTGACCGGGCTTCTCGATATGTTTGACGGCCGTCGAATGGGCGCTGCATTGATGCGATAGGGCGATGAGATATCTCAGCTGTCCCTGGAGGTCATTGATTTGCTGTTGCAACGTCTGTATCGTAGTGTCAGTTGTTGATGCAAACTGTGTGGCAGGAGCGAGACCAATTGATGACACGTTCGGCAGTCGTCTGAAGTTACTGCCTTCTTTCAATCGTTGTGCCTTCATAGCTGGTGGCCAGAAGTGTAGAGCTAGGTCTTGATTTCCCATGCGATTAATCAACTGGCTATCGCTTAGATGTTTGCATGCAGCAGAGGGGGGGGACACATTGAACATTTTTAATCTGTGTTAAAAAACTTTGAAACTTCCTCTTTCTATTAGTATATCTGGGGGCACGGCAGTGCTCCTGCCAAGACGAGCCGAAGGCAGGAAGGGCACTACGTATCTTTTCTGGAAGTGTTTCGTCGTATTTTCGAACCCTCATAGCTTCGGCCTAGATAATACTAGAGAGCTCAAATTTTCAGGATATGATGCAGTTACCAGACTAATGAAATACGCTAAGTTTCATTTATTTAGCTTTTATACTTTGGATTTTATTAATACCTAAAATACGTCGATTCCGTCACTGACTGACTGACTGACTGACTGACTGACTGACTGACTCATGATCATCAAA
>JAFIDM010104671.1:0-15616 GCA_023159025.1 Thereuonema tuberculata | reverse complement strand
CCTCATATTCGAGATATTTAGCATTGTTTTCATTGGATTTCCGCTATTAGCTTAAATGTTAGAAATACAACAATTTCATTTCAGTTGTCAGCTATGGCTGGATGCGTAAGGTTTCGGACTCTTATACTGAATGTTTATTTGGGGATTTTTTTTCCCTCAATCTTTTTTCCCCAATGTCCGCGTGTTTTGTTTTGTTTTTTTGTTTTTTTCTTATTTTCCTAACTTTTTTTATTTTTCTTTACGTTTTTGTACTTCCTATTTTTATTATTATTTTTAAGTTTGTTTTTTTTTTATTATAGGTCGCCCTTAAATTTATACTTTAGCACAAAATTATATTCACTTGTTTTATCTTCATCAACACCAATCGCATTTGGATAGGCCAATGATAGTTTCAAATGCTTTGCCCCTTTTCTTGCAGTAAATAGCCACACTACTACTGATATTTCTTCAAGGAAAGTAATTTTCATATCACTCTTAGCTTTTACTAATCTAACCCAATGCGTTGTTGCAATGCCTGAGAATGCTCTTGATGTTGCAATCTGAGATTCCATTTCTTCCATTTATCTATCCCAATTGATAAAATCTTTGTGGCTTATCTCTTGAACTATGTAAGGCAACGTTTTACATGCATTACTTATGATATGGTGGTAGTCACTGGGTGCTTCAACTTTTCCTTGCTTCGTAGTTCTGAAAATTGTTGAGTTAATAGAATCACATTTTATAAAAGAATGGCCAGCCTCAAAAAATTTATGGGTCAATGACTTCTTACTTCGTGGACTTGAAGCAGAGCAGTGATAAACATGGAACATAGCATACGATTGCGATTTTTGACCGGCACAGGTAGCACTGTACAGAACTGTCTTTTTTATCTGTTTTCTATCCCCTTCCATTAACCAAATCCAAAGAGCTGTAGCAACGTCATTGGCACCTCTACCATCTAGGTTTTTGGTCCACAAGAAACTTTGTCCTTAGTTATAACAGTAAGAACCGTAAGATTGTACATGTTAAGCTTTCGAACATAAAAATCTCCAATGAAAAGTTTTCGAAAATTAGCACCTTTTCCAAGTCAGTAGCACCTGTTGCAGGTACTACTACTTTGGCATCTTTCTTTATGTCAGCTTCTTTGGATTGATGTGCCTGTACTTTTACGCCAGAAATGTGATTCATGATCACTTCGTGGAGCTTCCGATACGACGTGCGCCTTCTCATGAGCTCGACATAACTCGCAGGTACCACATTGATCCTTCCACGGTTTATGAAATAACAGATTGAAGCTTGTGTTGAATACCGCTCTGTAGTTGTTCTGCTAACAGGCTTTAAATTAGGTTGCAACTATTTGGTACACAAACTATTATGCCTGCAATGCTAAGCTGACTCTCTAAATATTTCCATTTAGAATCTGATGTACAATAGTGGCTCTCCACTCGAGGAAACTGATTGCTGTCATTCTTTACTAACTGCATGGATGAATCAGGTATTTTATTATGTGCAGTTTTCTTTGCAGGAGAAGGAGATAACCAACTGTGACATTTTTAAATGCCAAATTTACCATCCGTTGCAAAATGTCAAGCGTGTTTAGTAAAAAGTCTTTACATACTCTCTACCAATCACCGGTCCCTTTAGGCAACTTATATACATAGGAAAACTGTTTGTATTGCTCTGCAGTGCTTCTTTTTTTCTCTGTCTTCATCATACAACTTGTTAAAAATATCTTGCGGGCTTGCGGTTGCCTGTCCCCAAAAAGCTTTATTAATTTTTTCTTGTTCTGTAAAAAGGTATCAAATTGTTGCATTTTTTCAGACAGTTGCACTGTCCTTGCACTTGGCGCTGTCGTTTATTGTTCTTACTTTTTCATTACTCTCCCTTATTGTACGCAGCCATTTTTAGGATTTTGATCCAGTTTTTTGGTTTTCTAACATGCTTTTGTGTCTTCCGTGGTCTTCCACTTTTCGCCTCTGCAGCTTCAGTAATAACGTTGTCATCAGAGTGCTGTTTCTTGAATTATCTAATAGTTGAGAAGCATTTATATCTTGCATGCTGACTATCAGCTTCTTCATTCATTCTGACATCATCATCTCCATCATCTTCATCACTTAGCAGGATGCGCGTAACATCTTCATCACTCCTTTGTAGGAACACTGAAATATGTGAATCTTTATTGTCTTTATCCCTTTATCCCATTTATATGAATTATCTCAATCTAACATCCAAGAATTTAAGAAATCAAAACCGCATAAAACATCCAAATTCACATTAGAATCATAACCATCTCAAAAGCAAATCTGCAGTTAGAACATTATTGCTCTGCATAAAATTCGAAAATTCAAAAATAGAACAAAATGGAATTTTAATTCTAGGGTGAAAAATTTTTTTTTCAAGAATGACCTTAATATTAAAAAATGTGTAATTTCATGTTTTAGGTTTAATTGTTAACAAGAAATTCATAAAAATTGTAGATAGAACATTTTGGCTCCTAGCCAGCGATTTAAGATAACACAAGGTGGGAATGCTTAGTGAGAGTGAGGAAAGTGAATGGATTAGGGTAGCTTAGCAATAGTGACGGGCGTTTTTCTCGCCAGTGATAGGGTTGTATGCCTTGAGCTGGATTATGTGGAAGGATTCAGTTAGAAGCCAGTGGGAAAGAGGTTTAACAGCGGAAAATGACACTACCGTCAGTCTCGTGTCGTCAGTATCTTGTGTCGTCCTAAATTTTTTTGTGATGTCTTATATGTTTGTGCCATCCTTGATGATGGAATACACAGAGTATTCTAAAACTGTAGGTTTATTGCCAACTTTTTAGCGGCCCCTACGTTACAGCCTACCTGTAAAACATAGGGAACTGTTCTTGCTGTTATGCTTAATGGATGTCACACTCTGTAGTGGCCAAACGGTTAGATATTAAAATGAAACCTTTACCATTGTGTTCAGCATCAAAAAGTAAATGACCATGTCCAAAAATTCAGACTCTAGGACCACTCCCTGACCAGAAGTTGGGGGTTAAAAGTGGTATGCTTGCTGGATGTCATGCACTGTAATGGCAAAGAAATCAATTGAATTCTTACTAAGCAAATATGATGACATAAATGAAAGACAGAAACAAATGGAATAAGATTTTATTGAGAAAGTAAAGAAATTGAAGAGTGGAATGATGAACAAAAAGAAAACAGTAAGTGAATTACAATCAAGAATTGAAGACTTAGAAGAACGTTCAAGATTACTAAATATTGAAATTCATGGAGTTAAAAAGTTTAATAATTAAAATTTAAGAGAGATTATTAAGAAAGTGAAAATGATTTTAAATGTAAGTAGGAATAGTGAGTAGTAAACCAATCACAGTGCTTCGCAACGGCTTCTGAGTCACCTTTACTTTAGAATAGACTGCGCCAGGAAATACTCACGCGAGTCTCTTTGCAACCTCATGCTATCTTACCTACCCCTATTTATATGGAATGATCTTCATTCTTCGAGAAGCCATTGCGAAGCATTGTGGGATATGTGTTTACAGACAGACAAACCAGGGATATAAGGCTCTTTCAGAAGCCTAAAAGTGACTTTAAAAGATATTGAGGATGTTCCTAGAATATCAATAACTGATGGAGGTAAATTACCACCAATAATTGTAGAGTTTACAAATAGAAATACTCAAACTTGAATGGTTAGAAGCAAGAAAGAAAATCGAAATTAAAGTACAGTCGGACCTCTATTTAATGAAGTTGCTAAATCCTGAAAAAAAGTTCGTTATATGGAAAATTCGTTAAATAGAGAGTCACCTTTTATTATTCAATATTATTAAAAAAAGTAATAATTTTAATGACATTTTACTAATAAAATCTATTAATTTTGTCTGAGTTTTTTTTTTTTTTTTTTTAAAGTGTTTTTGCTTTTAGTATGTTTCGCATCTTTGCAATGCACCAAAAATCCCTTCAGTATTTTCTTAAAATTGTAATCCACGTCGGATTGTTTCAAAAGATTTTAGCATTTCATCATACGAAGGTTTTTTTATTTCTGCATCATGATCATTTCCATTTTCATCCTTTTCATCTTCATCGCAATTCATAGCTGTATTGTTTTTATTTTTCACACTGTTCAAAATATCCGATTCAGTTAGTGTTTCCGAGGTCTCAACTTCAAAATCAAGTGAAAGATAATCATCAATCAGCACATCATCGTTAATTTCTTCTTTTTCCCTCAGCTGTATCCACATTTCTTTCATTTCCTGTAAGGAAATAATGATAATAAAAACATTTCAAGGAGAAAAAAAAATAGATACCACGAAAAAGTTCGTTAAATAGAAAATGCAGTTCGCTATTTGGAAGTTATTTTACGAAGAAATTAGCAAAATTCTTGGTTCCAAAGAAAAGTTCGCAAAATAGAGGTTCGTTAAATAAAGCTCCGACTGTATGTTGTTTAGGTGTAGTATCATTAATTAGCATTTATATAAATGAAAATTTAACTCAAAAGATAAAAATAAAAATAAAGCTACAGATAAAAACTAAATTCTTATAGGTACAGTTTTAAAAAGTATTAATAAAGAAATCTGAAGAAAGTTGAACTATGAGAATTGATGAAGAGGAAGATATCCATAAAATAATTTAAAACCAAAAAAAAAAAACCAACAACATGGAGATTGTTGATGATTTTCAAAAATTAATAAAACCTGATACTAAAAATATAATAATGTTAATAATTGTTTAAGTAATAATGAAAAAAAATTTAGATAAAAATAAACTTAAGATTATAGCATCTGAATGTACCAGGTGTCCAAGGAATAACGTGAGGTGTCTGAAGAGCCAGAAGTTGATAAATATTAGCTGAGTTGAATGAACTCAGTAAAACTTTTACTCAGAATATAAATGCTACTAAAATAAAAATAAAATAATAATGAATGATGAAAAACAGCTCTCTGAACTTCCTAAACTATAAATTTATTGAATAAGGCAAATGAATTTATAAATAAATCTTTAAATGATGGAAAAAACAGTAGATATATCGAGAGTAATTCTTGACATTAGGGAGGCTTTTAAATGAATTGATCATAAAATTTTTCTTCCAAAAAATTAATCAAATGGGTATGAGAGAGAATGTTTATAAAATTATTGGAAATTATTTGAAAAAGAGAAAGTTTAAATTTGGGAATAACATTAGTAGATTATATAATTGAAAAAGAGGGATCCCCCAGGGTTCAAACTTGGATCCACTTTTATTTAACATATATATAAATTCAATAAGTGATAACATACAAAATTCAAGAATTTTTGTTATGCTGATGACGTCATTCTGATTGCTGCTGATATATAAGAAATTTATGGACATAAAAAATGGCAGATAGACTTAAAATATAATAAACAATTAGACATTCTTAAATAAAATGAAAATTAATGGGAATAAAACCAAAATATTGATATTTAAAAATAAAATAATAAACAATAATTTAATAATTATATAAATCCATCAACATATAATTCTTATGAAAATCTTTTACTCCATAACAAACGATATTTCGAATGGTTTCTTCAATCCTTCTTCTTCAGGTTACAAATTTAAAGATAAAAGAGGAAAATAAATATTCCTCTTTTTACAAAATCAAAAAAACAAACAAACAATGAATTCCATCAAATTCCGTTAAACAATGTATGATACTAGTATGACATATCACATCATTATCTTTATTGAGGAAAGACTCAATAATTATTGTAATTTATTGCAATTCTAAAGATTATTACAACATGTTAGTGTGGAAAGATTAAATAATTACAATTTAATAATACTTTTATTTTTGATACAAAATTATTACTTGTATGTTGTTTACTATTATTATTATTTAAAATTTTTTCTCTCACTTAAGAATTTCTTAAAAATTCTTAGGGAAATGTATGATACCTGAAGAGATTTATCTTTATTAATACAATCATTTGAGTTTATATAATATGATTCCAAGAGAAGTCTATCTTTTTCATCATTACATGTATGAATTACTTTGGTCAGGATTGTGATTTGATTTCATGGCATGATATGCCCAGTCTGATAATTCTGGTTGTTCGTTTTTGTAAGCCCTTACATGTTCTGATAGTCTTTCTTTAAGAGTCCTTGCTGAACTTCCATAACTCTTAAAGAAAGACTATCAGAACATATAAGGCTAAACCAGAATTTTGGTTTCATTCCGTTCATTAGTTTTCGCTGCAGTGCCTCCAAGCAGGGAAAGTCATTTTATGGCCACCTTGTATCTTAAACTTCTCGGTCTTATACTACAGGTATACTAAGTACCGTAAAACCATACAACTATAGTCCAGGATATCCGATTCTTCAATTCACGACTAAATATAAGAAAAACTATGAGCATTATATAAACCCTCTTGCACGTCATATCTTATAATGGTTTCCAGTTTAAAGATCAGCAATAAAATCATTTCTACAAGTATCCAAATTTAGTAAGACTAAAATAACGTCATGAAATCGATTCTAAACATAATCCATGCTTAGAAAATAGAAAAAAATATATAGAATTTTCCTAAATTCAATAAAGTAAAAAAAAGGATATAAATATTTGATCCTATTAACTGTTTCCTATTTTTTATTTAAAGGTTTGTTATTTAAATTTTAATTAGTTAATATTTTTTACATTATTAATCATTTTTATTTCTATTTTGTATTATAAATCTAATTGAAATGAGTATGACTGTCATTAAGAATAAAAATGATTATTTCGATCTTGTTTTTAATTTAAAAGAGATTTTCACGATAATTTCATTATGAATAATTTTGTTACTATTTGGATTTTTCTAAATTTCTAATTATCCTTCTGTGTAAAGATATTCTTTTTCCCCAGGAAGATTCCAATGAATATTTTAAGAATATTTAAAGTTTAGTTCCTCTATTTTCAGAATGTAATTTTTATTGTCTTATTTTCTTTTTTTTTTTTTTTTGTTGTTTTGGAATTTTTAAGAATAGTAAATTTATAATTATATTCATTATTATAATTACTACTTCATAATATCAATGTTTGCTACATTTTCTTTCTCATCTATAAAATGTTAACGAAATATTTAGGATTGTTTATTGAGCAATGTCAAAAAATATTTTGTTTTAATGTGAAGATATTAACTACAGATTCGAAATTTTAAGCAAATATAAAAGTCTGATATATAATTTATATAAAATATTATAAAAAGTCCACACTTATTGTTGAATCGGGGAAATAAAAAAACAAACATTTTATTTAATAAGCAAATAAAATATTGGAAATGAATTAGTTAATAAAAAAAATACATTTGAAATACAAACAATTTCTACTTCTTATTGTTTTATTTTTCGTGAAAATAAGTCCATGCTATCTATTTTCCTTTAAAGAGCACCATTTTTGTGAAGAACTGTAGACTGAAAACAAAAACCGTGCCAAGTGCCAAAATCTAAGTTCTCAGAAAAACAGGAAAAACCTTTGTGAAAACTAATATTGGCTACAGTGAAAGTCTAACAATTGGCTAAAAGTTTGAACTACTTGCAGACTGAATATAATTTAGCCCGGTTTTTACCGCAATGGCATAGACACATAGCCCATATTTTAGCAATAAAATGGAAATCGATTGTTGTTGCACTTAGTTGTAGACTGAAAATAAAAACCGGGCTGTCTTACAGATTTTGCATTGCTTAGAACATTTTTGCTGAAGTAGTTATATCTTCCACTGAGATATTGTTTTTTCGCTGATCTTATGAAGCAAACAATATGATTATTCAGAAACCCCGTATCGAGGTTGTGTTCTCTAATAAAAGAAAATAACTTCGACTTGAATTAAAATGCCTCATTACATACTGTCTTCTAGCATACACTGGTATTTTAGATTTTATGCGTCACTTGTATTCAATGTCTTCCTGAAATACCATTCGCTTTTCCTACAATTGATAAAAACGTCCTTGGAAGGATACATTAAATGGACGCAATCCTGCCTTCCAGTTTGTTCAGGTTCTGCGTTTCCTTTTCTTTACTAATTCACACAGCATCAGAGCCGTTTCTAGGTGTTCTGTCACCCTAGGTGAGAACTGAAAAATGGCGCCCCCTCCCTTTCAAATGCCGCCCCCTCCCTCACCCTTATTGGCACCACTCAATACAACCGATACTTGAGAATAACCTGCGAGACAAAAATGTCCTTGTGCACAGGGCGCAAGAGGGAGGGATGTATCAAGTCGCGACATGATCGCGAGATAGTGCACGCGCCTCTTTCCAGAATTCTTTGTTTAATAATTAATAATTTCGCTGTTTGATAAATATATAAAATTAATTTTTTCCGTCCTTCGGCCGCCTAGTCTTGCCTAATGGTAGAAACGTGCATGTTAAATTTCTTTTCTTTTCTATAAAATAATTTTGCAAATTTTAATAATATATATTTTTTAATTTATTTCGTATTAATTTTTTTTCTAATTTATTTCAACTGTTAGCCTTTTACAATTTATTCCAAACAATATTTACAATATTCTATAATTTACAAGTTTAAATCGTCATTATAACAAACAAGTAGTATTGCAGACAGTTGGTTTAGAGAAGCGTTAGTCTCCAGAGGGAGCGTGACAGATACGGCATCTCCTCTTTAGATCCCATCCACCTTTGGCAGCTTTTTTCGCTGTTGAGCCAACCCATAAGCTTATTGTTGAAACCTTGCCACCAACTGCTATCCTTTTCCAATGTGTCCGGATACGTCTACTACAGTTGATGTTCGAACATAATAGTTCATACAACTGCTACCGTAGTATCCGAACGCCCCGGTTGACTCTCAAAATGGTCGACACTATCGTTGGTTTGTGTATTTTCGTTAATGTAGTGTTATTAAAAATTTAGAAAAACGAGGAGTAAGCAACGCGATATTTCTATTTGAGCTTGACTTCACATGGATTGCAACTTGGTAATTCTCTTCTATTCAAATAATGAATTTGTGAAAAAACAAAATAAAACTGTTTTGAAAATTAGCTAAATAATATTTGAAATACACTGAAGCTCGGTTATAACGCGGTTGTTTATATCGCGAATTCGGATATAACGTGATTTGGTCTTGGACCCCTTCTATTTTGGAAAAGGTGTACAATTGTAAAATTGCAAAATTTACCGTTTTTTAGCCTAAAATCAAATCAAAGGTGTAAATTAATACGCTTGTTTCCTTATTATTTACAGTAATTGAGACTCTATACCCACCCTAATGTCACAAAAATGCGTCAAATACAATATTTTGTAAAAAAATATCAGAATCGCGGACTTTTTCGTTTAACTAAAATGAATATCGAGATCTATTTTTCTGCCAATGACAACCAGTAAAGAGACCCATGTAATCTAATAGGCGTATGAATACCTAGTTTCGATCCAAGTGACTCGTCGTCTGTACAAGATGCCAAGATGGCGAAGCGAAATCGATTTTGGCTAATATAACCCATCAAAGTGTTGAAAAGGTAATGATTTTATGTATTTATAAATATAAAATTCTCTCACATAGCTCTGAATGATGTAGGTAATCACGAAATGACCATTTTAAATAGATTTGGAATCGTGTGGGCGATAATAGGGTGTGATATACGACATTTGACGTCGCGAAGTAATGAGAGTTCGGTTATATCGCGATCCTTCGAAATCTTGGATCCGAAAGATCGCATTATAACCGAGCTTCAGTGTATTAAATTTATAAGTGGTCTGACACTAAAATAAATAAATAAATAAATCGAAAAAAGAACTTTTCAAAGATTATACTGAGACAGAAATTATAAATTTCAATGTTGTTTTCATCAAATATTATAAAATAAAATTAGTTTTAAATGTATTGGCTTCGTTTTCAATAAAGACCAATGAAAATTAAGAAAATGAAAAAAAAAGAAAGTTGATGAAATTCGTGAGTTTTTTTTCTTTGTTCTTTTGTATAAATAAGTGATTTTTTTACATGTGTTGTAATAAACTGTTGATTTAAATGGTGAAAGGAACTTCCACAAACAAACATTAAAATTATGTTAAAAATATTCATAAATTACATTGTTTGTTGTAAATATGTTTAACATAATTTTTAGTTTCTTTCACCATGTAAAAAAATTGTTATTTTGTGATATTTAGTAATTTGTTAAATATGAGGGGCGTTCAAAAAGAGACGAGCCGGCGTCTGGAATGGACAAACCGGTTACAGAAGGGTAGTATCATTGCATGTGTAACCAAGATTGGTTCCGACACAAGTGAGTGCGGAAATTCACAGCCCGCTGCTAGAGGATCACGGGTGCAATTCATGTGACTAAAAGCTAATAGAAGCATCGTCAATCGTCCAATACGGTCTTCACCGCACTGCACAAGCACTTCACCGCATTACAGACGAAGACAACCCCCCCGGGGGGGGGGGGGGTCATTCTGCTCAACGACAATCCAAAGCCCCATAGGGCCAACACAATCACGGCATTCTTGCATAAATTCAAGTGGGAGGTTCTTGATCACCCTCCATACAGTCCAGACCTCTCTCCCTGCGATTACGCCATTTTTGGTCCCCTTAAAAATGCTCTGAGGGGCAAACGATTCACCTCGGACGGCGAGTTCAAGCATTACGTGCGGAACTGGTTCACAATGCGACCCCAGGAATTTTACAAGGCAGTCATTCACCGCCTTGTGTCGCAGTGGGACAAGTGTCTCAACCGCCAGGGCCAATACTCCTGACATACAGGTACTGGTTTCTGTTCCTAGGCTTCCGGCTCGTTTCTTTTTGAATGCCCCTTATAGTAAAAATGATATTCTGTCTGAGAACTTTTAAATATTTTACTTTATTCTTCTCCGATATTTTATAAACACTTTAATTTATGTCAATCTTAAAAAAAAAAAAAAAAAAAAAAAAAACTCAAGAGCCCAGGTTATTTTAATCAGTTTCATTTAGTTGATTTTGAATGAGGAATCCCTGCATTTTCACTGAAAGAGAGTTTAGCAAATTTACATTCTTTAAAGGATTACCGTAGTCATTAAAAACTTTGAATTTCCTTACAGTGGAAACTTTTTCCTTATTCGATACGATATTTTGTCAATGAAATCTTTTTCTTTTAAATACATGAGGAAAATATTGACAAAGATATTTTAAAGGAAAGTATATTTGTGTTACCATTAGAGATAAAAAAGAAATTAAAATTCATTTAAACTTTTTATTTTTTCCGGTTGTTTCCCAAATTATCGTGAGTGAGTAACAAAAAAAAAATATTTCAATCGGGAAAACAATTAAATACTTAAAAACTTATAAAGAAAAACAGAATTACCCATCATGCACATAATGAAAACCAAAACAAAACAAAAAATTTATACACAGAGCTTGTCATCGAAGTGGTAAGTATGACTGAGGATTCATAAGAATAATGAAACGGACGTATCAGACTCCCACTTCGTTGAGAAGATCTTGCCACGAATTGTTTTTGTTTTCATTCTGTGCCCTTTTCTTTAACACCTTCATCTGCTGGTTAACCTTTATTTCTTCAAAACTTTTAATCGGGAAAAAAGTTAAATACTTAAAAACTTTTAATTTAAGTTATTAGGGGTTCGACCAAATTGCCTTGCAATCCAATCTTGATGATGTCATTGAGCTAGCCAATAGAAATCGTTTTCGCTGGAGAGCCAACCTTCCATCTTAAATAACCTTGAGTAGCTCACAACATACAAACAGTGTATTGAGAACAGCGCCCTCTCTTGAGTATCACCACAACTACAATATCATGAGAATACAAGTCGTTTGTACGTCGCCATCTTGGTCAATGGGACATTTTTCTCCTGTCTCCATGGTTTATGTAGTTGACCAACCGCTGCCAACTGATTTGACGTCCACCTCGGCCATATCAGAACGACATGCAGTTGATCAACTGTAATATACTTAACAGCCGGTTGATCAACCTCTTAATATCCGAACACTAGTTTCAGGTTTTCGAGTTACTGCATTAACCTTGTTCGAGTTGCTTTAACTGATTCCCAGTTGTCTAAATTTCAGCGGAAGTTTTTGTAAATATCAGTTCCAGTCATTAAGTTTTTCGTGAATCCTGGTTTATTGCTTGAGTAGTTTTTGGTAAGGATCAGTATAAATTTATAATAAAACATCTTCATTCGATTGGTTGTTTTAGAGAATGAAATAGGCTTATCGTCCGTGTGTTGTACTTTTCTTGACAATGGCCGCCATTTGCATTTCTTCTGTGTAAAAATTGCATCTCTTATTTTATCGGCTTAATGTTCATTACAATATTGAAACAAGCAAATCAATCAGAGATTCAGAAATGTAAGGAATTTGATAGGAGTTCTTTTAAATAAAATAACACCAACGAACAATATCAGAAAGAACGTATTCGAAACTCTTATCAAATAATATTTTCTTAGCAGAATATTTGGAAATCACCCGTTAATAGTCAACTTCAAGATAAGGCTGTGACGAACTTAATAGTTTCCAGGATAAATTGCCTATCAATCTATAATAATTATAAATATTATTAATTAGTTTTAAAATACAGTTTAAAAAGTTTAGTAAATTATCTAGCTAAGTGATAAAATTAAATCCTATACAGGAGGAAAGACATCTAATGAATGAAATAAAATGGGTTTTGCAAAGCCCTACCAATTAACAGATTACATTAGGTGAAGTAAAGCAGAAAGCTGTGAGAAGTCAGTAATTGTTTTAAGAAATAAAATTCACTGGGTACATTTAATGATCTACTGTTAACTTTAAAATCATTAATATTGCAAGATCGATAAAATCCTATAAAAATGGAAAGTGTTTAAATCTTTAAACTTTCTTCAAAATGACTGATCGCATTAATTCCCATACAGGCGCAAAACCTTTTAAATGTGAATTTTGTGAGAAGAGTTTTGCACAATTAGGCCATTTGAATTCTCACATTAGAACCCATACAGGTGAAAAGCCCTTTAAATGTGAATTTTGTGAGAAGAGTTTTGCACAATTAGGCAATTTAATTTGTCACACTAGAACCCATACAGGTGAAAAGCCCTTTAAATGTGAATTTTGTGAAAAGAGTTTTACAAATTCAAGCAATTTAAATTCTCATATTAGAACCCATGCAGATGGAAAGCCTTTTAAATGTGAATTTTGTGATGAGAGTTTTACAAATTCAAGAAATTTAAATTCTCATATTAGAACCCATACAGGTGGAAAGCCCTTTAAATGTGAATTTTGTGATAAGAGTTTTACAAATTCAAGCAATTTAAATTCTCACTTTAGAACCCATATAGATGGAAAGCCCTTTAAATGTGAATTTTGTGAGAAATGTTTTTCAAGATCAGTTGATTTCAAAATTCACATGAGGACCCATACAGGTGAAAAGCCCCTTAAATGTGAATTGTGTGAAAAATGTTTTTCAAGATCAGTTGATTTGAAAATTCACATGAGGACCCATACAGGTGAAAAGCCCTTTAAATGTGAATTTTGTGCGAAGAGTTTTGTACAATCAGGTCATTTACATTCTCACATTAGAACCCATACAGGTGAAAGGCCCTTTAAATGTGAATTTTGTGAGAAGAGTTTTGCTGATTTAGGCAATTTACATTCTCACATTAGAACCCATACAGGTGAAAAGCCCTTTAAATGTGAATTTTGTGAGAAACGCTATACAAAATCATGTGTGTTGAAAATTCATGTGAGAACCCATACAGGTGAAAGGCCCTTTAAATGTGAATTTTGTGAGAAGAGTTTTGTACAATCAACCCATTTACATTCTCACATTAGAACCCATACAGGTGAAAAGCCCTTTAAATGTGAATTTTGTGAGAAGAGTTTTGTAGAATCAAGCAAGTTACATCGTCACATTAGAACCCATAGAGATGCAACTAACACCACTGAGTAAATTTTAGTTAGAATGAAGCTGGAAAAATGACACCAAGAATAAATTGTGACATTGTAATGAAGAGATAAACAATGAAGAAGTCGTATGCCGTTTTTATAAGTATGAGTATCATTTTTTATTGCTCACTAAGATATAGTACAGTGGTGGTCAAACCAAGCTTGCCAGCTATATGCTGCTCGTTGGCTGAGCTTCTTTTTGTATCACAAATAATATAGAAGATGAAAAAATAATTCATGTTTTATACTTATTTACTGGATATAAATTTAGTCCGATGAAATAAAATGCAAGTTTAATGTTCACGTCGTCTCATTCAATGTTAATAAAATACAAATTTGAATATTTTTCTCAGTTATTTCATTAGTTCATTTGCATATTATGTGAATATAATTAATACAATAGTTCAGTGTTTCCCAACCGGTGGGTCGCGGAAGGGTTACAGGTGGGTCGCGACTTGATCCTAAAACTATCAGAAACCATCAGAAAAATCGAAAATCGATCATATATAAGGAAGGGATACGATACAAATATGATTTTATTCTATATTCTTCTATTCCTATATATGTGGAGGCATTCCTATAAGGAAAGGTGGGTCGCCAGCTGAAAAAGGTTGGGAACCACTGCAATAGTTTAATCCATGAGGATTTTGAAAACCTGTAGTGTATAAGTGTGATAAAATTTTATATATAAAATTGTGCATACTATGGGTCCGCTTTGCTTTTGACACTGTCTAAAAGCATTAATTACTTTGTTTCTTCTCTTTTCATCATGGTTGTAAGTAAGTGCATTTTATTTATTTTGATTTTCTCTATATTTCTACTAAGTTGCTGGATATGAAGAAAGCAGAGGACCACTTAAGGTTTACGCCCCTATCGACGTCACGTATGACGTGTATCCCACATGCGGCGAGAGCTTGTGGGATAAACAAACATAACTTTTTAAAGAACCATATCTTTATCTTCATTATCATATAAAATTCCAAACAAATACAAACTTCATCAACTTCATCCCTTCATATGGGAAGGGACTAGGAGACAGTTTGTAAGGTTCTTAAATTATATAAATGAGTATCACAGAGACATAAAGTTCAAGATGGAGGAAGAAGTTGAAGGGAAAATAAACTTTATGGACATTACTATTAGGAATGAAAATTCAAATTTGACGTTTGAACATTTTAGAAAACCTTACCAAAGTGCACATGTTTTAAATTTTATGTCGAATCATCAAAATTCAACAAAGAAAGCCATTATAAAAGGATATCTAAGAAGAATAACGGATTACACTGAAGAAAAAAAGTTATGGAAAAACAAGATTAAAGATCTAAAAGATAAGCTCATCATGAATGAGTATCCAACAGAATTCATTGATTCAGTTATCAAAGAATTTTTCAAAGAAAGAAGATCTCACAAAAGTAATAAAGTCTCTAATAAAGACGAGTATAAGAAATGTATTACTGTACCAATTGGTTTGAATATCCACAAACATGTAAAAGAAGCCTGTAAAGAAAACAGTATAAATTTAATTTATTATAAGGATAATGAATTATTCAAGAATACTAAGAAAAAAGATGAAAATTCTTTAAAAAACATGGGTGTAGTATACGCCTTGGTGTGTAGGGATTGTGGGGGTATTTACATAGGAAGTACAGGGAGGACGGTTAGGGAACGAGTGGATGAGCACGTCCGTGCCTACCGGAGCGGAACTAGGAAAATTTCAGATTGGGCGGATCATTGTCTGGATAATGATCACAATCCAGACCCTGTAGTTCATCTAATTTATTACGTCACAGATGAAT
>JAFIDM010104670.1:0-13257 GCA_023159025.1 Thereuonema tuberculata | reverse complement strand
ACGTGGGAAAACCCCAAATAAGCACTTTACCCCTTTGTCCCGTCACATATTTTGGCGCCCAACGTGGGGCCAAGACAGTAGACCCGATACACGGAGCGCCCACGGGCGAAGACAGTAGACCCGATACACGGAGCACCCACGGGCGAAGACAGTAGACCCGATACACGGAGCGCCCACGGGCGAAGACAGTAGACCCGATACACGGAGCGCCCACGGGCCAAGACAGTAGACCCGATACACGGAGCGGCCACAGCCCACGAAGAGAAGTGCGGCGTACGAAGAAAGGAAGTCCGTGAAACCGGTAAGGAAATTATTAACTCACCTTTAAAATGAGTGATGGTGAAGGTGATACCCCCAGGGAATCCAGGAGTGCGTTCGTAGAATACCGCGAAGCTGAGAGGTATCAGAGTGAAGAAGAGACGGACGGACAGAGTGTATCCGACCTGTCAATGGGAATGCAGCAGTTGGTTTTGGAGACAACAAATGCAACTGGAGATGCGCAGATTGCTACGCCGGAGATTGCTGCAGCGGCGCAGATACAACAATCGCCGACAGAATCACAAATCAGCGCAGTATCCATGGGTGAACTGGCGGAACTTATCAAGAATATGGCTAGAGAACAAAATGCAAAGACTGACAATTTTATGAGGAAGGCTGACGAACAGAATGCCAGGATGGCCGAACAAATGGCCAAAACTAATGAATCAATGGCCAGAACTAATGAATCAATTCAGAGGCTGAATACCATAGTCGAGGAGCAAGCTGCGAAAACTGGAGAAACGCTTCAGAAATTAGATGCAAAGATAAATGAGCAAAGCGCGAAAATCGATGCCCAGGAAGGAAAGCTTTCCCAAAAGTTAGAACAAGGTCTCCGGAACATCAAGGACGAAGTCCAGCTCACAATCAAGGAATTTAAGACGACCTTCGACGGCCGCATAGCCCAAGTCGAGTCGGCCGTGCAGCAAAAGTGCGACACCTTAGAGGGCAAAGTAGCCGTTGAACTCAGCCAAGTCAATGGACAAATTGGTGGAGTCAAACAAAGCATAATGGAAGTGGCAGAGAAGGTCGGGCAGGTGCACCGCGACGCGGTTGACAAACATGCTCAGCTAAGCACACATGTGCAAAGGGTGGAAATTGGGGTTGTTCAACAGGTGCAGGAAGTTCGACAGCTCGTTGAAGAAGGACATAGATAACAAGATGGAACGCCTGCCAACAGCGCCAGTGACGCTGGCGACTGCATTGACCAATATACCACCCACGTTGACCTTTAATGGGACGCCCGGCGAACATCCCAGCGCATTCATGAAGGCCGTTACAAATTATTTCGCGTTGACAAATGTCAGAGAGGCACTAAAGCCGCGAATAATTTATCAAATGTTAAAAGGAGCGGCGAAAACGTGGATTGACACCCTTGATCCATTTCCAAAGGACATGGAGGAGTTTAAACAAAAGTTTTTAAACCGCTTTTGGGGCAAAGAAGCACAAGTAAGCTTCAAGTGCGAAATGATGAATTCACGTTGGTTACCGACTTATGGGAGCATGAGAGCCTACGCGGAAAACAAGATAGCGTCATTACGCCAATGCGAGCCACCAATGACGGAAGATGAAATCATCTGTTTGATGACAAGGCACTTCCCAGTGCATATACAAAATATGCTTAAGAGCATCGCACCGTCGTCCCTTGAAAGATTCCAGTTGATGCTCGGAAATTACGACCATTCCAGCGAAGGGTCGACGTGGGAAGAAAGGAATGGCAACGCAACCAATGCAGCATCCGTAGCCCGGAGCGGCAACTACAACCAGAAACACACTGGTGAAAAGCCAAAACAACCTCCAAATGAGACGAGGGCAGAAGTTCGAGCTACTGAAAGTAAAGGAAACAGACCTAGGAGCCCCGTTGGAGAATGGTGGAGGAACGACGCGTCCGCCAAACCGAGAAGGTTTGGTAACCGAGAAGGCCATCCGCCAAACGACTCTATGTCCCGGACGAAGTTATCACAACGGTGAAGAAGCCAAAAAGCACTCAAGTAATAAAAGTGCACAGCAGAGGAGCGGAGGCAAGTTGCTCCGTTCCTGAGCCAAGTTAACTACGCATGGTGAAGGGATCCTCGGCTGAATGACTTTGCAGTCGGTGATTTCCGTCCTCGCGGTCGGCACTCGAAGTCAGAGGAGTTGTGAAGTCATGGCGAAAGATGTAATAGTAAAATAAGAAGCGATGTCTCAAAAACGAATAGCGGTGTATGAAGCAAGGAGAGGCGGAAGAAAAATACCCGTCGAGTTCAAGTCCACTATGGTAGCGCAAGGTGAAAAATACTTCGCTACGTGGCAAAATATAAATAACGGTGATTGAAGAAAGAGTCGGCGCCAATGTTGACTGCGGCAACATGGTCACGGTGCTATCCCGGGATTGCTAAAGCAATGGTGATTGAAGAAGAAAAATTCCAATCTCTCCCCGGATAGATTGATCCACCGTGATCGGCGTTCGAGTAAAATAAATGGAAGAAACTACCCGTTGGGTTACAACTTACATTAAAAATAAGGTAAGAAATGCCTTCTTATTCGTATTATATCCAAAGTGATATACGTTTTGTTTTTTTTCGTTATTTGAACATCGACTTCTTGCAAAAGAATCCTGTAAGGAGTACTTCGTTGGGCCTGACTGAGCAGCTCGGATGAGGGAGAGGACCGACCAATGGGTATGCGTGGAATTACCGACGTGCGGGGAAATTCATGCCGAGGATCAGATAACCAAGTGTGTTAATTTAATTTAATGTTTTTTTTTATTTACACTAATAAATAAGTAAACTGTAAATATTCCATACAGGTTAAAACCAATTAGTGAAAAAAAAAAAAAACCATAACTTTATTAGTTAAAATAACACTCAGAAAGTAACTGAAGAGTGAACCGTTCTGGAGTTTTGCATCAGGATGCAGTCGGACGAGTTGAAGCAAGACGACATCAGCCACCGACACGAAGACACCCTGAAGGAACGAACACGTTGTTGTAAATAGATTTAAGTAAAAATTTCTTGTAATATGATGTTGTCACGGGTTTCTTGTGAATAAAATTTGTTTAATTTTTAAAAAAAAAAAAAAAAAAAAATTCTAGAGGGGGTAATGTGACAACACTCGTATATGCACTGTCCATTGTTGAAATGTCGAATTTTTAATTGTTATTTTTGTAAAGTTTCAAAAGAAAAAAATGTAAATTAAGAAAATATTCCGAAATGATTACTTTAAGGCGAAGGGCAAAGAAAATGTGTTTGTTTAATTTTAGCTTTCAACTTAATTTTAATTTAATTTAATTTAATATTTAAAGTTCTTAAGTTGGAGAGATTAGAATAGTGAACCTTCAATTAATTTAGGTTAAATAATTGGTTTTTCTTAAGCTTAGTGAATTTAGTTGATTTAACAAATTTAATTCATAATTTAGTTTAAAAGGAATTCTTAACTTTTCTGAATTACGTTTGTATTTGTCATGAAGCAACAGCGAGATTTGACATTTACCCCGTCACCCCATGTGATGGAATCGACCGCTCTTGGACGGATCCCGATTCCTGTGATCTGATTAGCCGGCAGAGTATGACGTGGTATTGGCGCCACGATCATAGTTGATTTAAGGCCGTGCATCCAAGAAGGGGGTCTCTATTTTTCCATTTTCTACTCTCTCTTCACCGTTTCCTGCGTTTGCTATTGCTTGCTTACGAGAGCTGTCTCTCTCGTTTATTTTTCAGTTAGCTTTGCTAACTTTTCCGCAATTCTGCGCGGACGCCATAAGTTTAGGCAGCTACATTTTTATTACTACGTGGCTGAAGTCGAGAACGATTCAGCGCACATTTAGAATAGGAAGTGTTAATAATAAGTTATCCTAGTTAGGAAAAGCTTAGACCGTAACTTCGAAAGTTCAATACTGCTAATTTCCAATTGGCGAACTCTATCAATACACAGGAAACGGGGTATGCGTGTACACCCGCATGGAAGCAAGTGTGTAAGTGAGCTATTTATCAGTTACAACTTCTCGTGTGAGTTTAAAGTTAATTTCAAATTTATTAAACGCAATTCGCCAAGAAACGTTAGTAATTCGTAGGAAAGTTATTCTGTTCAGCGCCACGTGCGAGAATTCCCTTGGTACGCACAATTAAGTTAGTTAAAGCCATAACTTCGCATTTAGCTGTACCCATCATTTCGGAGTCTATCATTTTCGCTCATTTGAATAAACGTTGTTGAATTTCACATGTTGAACATGCGTTAAGCCTTTCTTTTGACACCGTGGACGCAAGGTGTGGCTCCCTACCCCCCGAGAAGATTGGGTTAATTGCTGGGGTGTGACACTGTGGAGGGGGTAAGTGGAAGTTTTTTTTTACCTAGCCGAGTGCTTGGTTGGCGCCCAACGTTACTACAGAAATAAACCAAAACCACCCACACTTTCTGTACCACCACCTATTTTGGTGCAGGTACGTGGGAAAACCCCAAATAAGCACTTTACCCCTTTGTCCCGTCACAATATATATATATATATATATATATAACAAATTTACTCTTTTAAAAAATAGTTACACAGTGTAAACGTTCACCCAAACAAACACAAAAAATCACGTTTAATCACTGGCATTTTCTTAGGCAAGACGGGCCTCAACCAGGGGCCTAAGTGTTGCTAAGGTATTGACGTAAAATGTTCGCAGTGCCAATGATGGCTGTCTTTTGTAATTCAGCTGTTGTTATTGCTGGTGCTCCAAGTCTGGTGTAATAGTCCATAAATTTAAGTGATAGTGTTCCTAGTGCACCAATGATGATTGGCAACACTGTAGTTGTTTTATTCCATATTCGTGTAATTTCAAGTGCCAGAGCCCTGTATTTGTTGATTTTTTCCAGTTCTTTTTCCTGGACTCTACAGTCCCCAGGGATGGCAATGTCAATTAGGGTCACATTTTGTTGTTCAATTAATGTAATATCAGGCGTATTAGCTGTTACATGCTGGTCTGTTTGAATACGAAAATCCCAGAGGATTTTAACTTGCCCGTTATCCAAGACCTTTTCTATACTGTGATGCCAGGGTTTTTCTGATGTATGGAATCCAAATTTACGACATAGTGCCCAATGTATTTTCTTGGCTACATCGTCATGTCGCTTTTTATATTCTGTGTTAGCAATTGTAGAACACTCACAGATTATATGATTTACAGTTTCTTCTCGGTTGTTACACAGTCTGCAAAGGCTGTTGGTGCTATATATATATATATATATTGTTTTAGAAAGTGTCTGTAAGGAGGTTTGAGGAAAGATGGACCGATCAAGAAACTTTCTTTGAAGAAAGTTGCCATGCGGGCTCACTCGGGGCCCCGCACCCTCTAGGAACTGGCCTTCCTTAACCTTCCCCGTTAAAAGGAGATGTGTTACTATTCTTTGTGATCCCTACCACACCAACAGAACTCCAGCTCTAAAGTGACTATTTTCTCTCATATTTCATTAATGATAATCAAGTAATGCCCATAACTAATCTTGAAGAAAATTTTACTTCACATGTTAATGAAATGCTAGCAAGCTATTCAAACGCGTACTTTTCAGAATTATAACAAAACCACAAGTTTCCGATCACATGACATTAAAAGCATATTTCATAAAACTTTCCGACCACAGTACTTTTTGAAATTAACTTTTCATTGGCTTCACGAGTTGGGAAACATGCTGAGAACCCGATCATATCTTTTTGCCGCTCAGTGGTTATTTGCAGGTAACAACAATCTTGAGGTTTAATTGTCCTTAAACTATCCCTGTATTCTTAAACTGGTCAAAAAAAATTAAGGAATCAAGAGAGAAACAGTAGAAAAAAAAATACTATAAATCATGTAAAAGTGATCTACTTGGAAGTGAAATATCATTCGGATATCAGATACTGTAGAATATGCTGTAATATTCTAGGGACTCTTTATGCAATGTTCACATGGCGTTAGACACTGTAGGCCAATGTGTATGTCAGTAGAAGGTGTGTATCAGTAGCTCAAAAAACGGAACAGCATAATCACAACCGTAATTGCCCTGTAGTACGATGCACAGTCTCCTGGAACGGCCAAGACTGATGCATACCTGTGTGGCATCTTCGGCTCTGCAAGAGTTAAGTAAGATGCCGGCCTAGCTGCAGGATTGCGGACAGTTTGAGGTTCACTGAGTTCTGTTCCCGTTTGAAGGACAGGTTGCAGTCCCGTTGCATTCTGTCGCCTGTTAACAGATGTAAAGGTCGTCTTTTGCAATAGTTGTTGGTGAACTGCCTTGCCCTTGCCTTCGTCGAACATTTCCTGTCATTTGAAACAGAGTGCGTAGTCGGGAAATTACACTTTGAGACACTCTAATGGCTTTTGATACTTCCCGCTGTGTCAGTTCAGCTTCCATCCTTCCTATCGCTCTACCCGTCCTTGATTCTGGTAAATCATGCTGTTTAGACAATGTACGATCTACCCGCTTCTCTAAACGAACATTTTAATCCATGGACAGTTACTAGAGTTTCCATAATCGCGGACTCAATGACTAAATGAATGGAACTTGCCTATTCCACGTCACGGATGACAATTATAGTTCATAGTTTGTCGCTGACAAACACATCATTCTCAGGATGTTTTCCGTAACCCCCTACTTGTTTTGACCAATACATTTCCATAGCCTTGATACACATTCTATTCTATTCTTGACACATGACCGTAATTTAGCTTGAATCACTGCCATTTTCAGCCATCCATTAACGTGCCATCACAAAGAATTAACGATTAGATATTAACTGATTTGTCCTTAATAGGTGTTTCAATAAATTAAAGCAAGCAGATATCTGACAACAGACTTGTCGCTTTCCAAATTGGCGATAACGTAGAACGTCTTCAATATTGTTTAAAATTTCTAGGAGTTTAGACATGTTTCCATTATTCTTACAGTTCCTCCTGCCTCTCTATAGGGAATAAGAACACACGAATTCACCAAAGCATTTCAGATAGATTCGGTATGATTAGAGGTCAGGAGATCTCACTGACCAATCAATAAATACAATGATCTCCTCTTGAAGATATTGATCTACCAGCCGGGTTCATTGTAGACCGTCTTGACGTGAGATACCGCTTAACGTGAGAGCGAACGTATGATCCAGGAGATTATCCTATGTTGTGTGGCATTCCTGTTTTTTCTTTGCAGCACTTATTGGTCCGTCACATAACGAGATGCCATCCTAATCATAATGTCCAAATAAGTGGATGCCTGGAAATGCTCGGGAAAGCACTTCTGAATTCATCAATTTTCAGTCCAAATGGCATCGTCCTTCAAACGAGGAACCATTTGAAATAAATAAAAGGGGCCTAACATAAGACTTTCTCGTAAAGTCGTCTCTGCAAATTGGAAGCAAATACCAGAGTTTCTATAGACCAGATTTCCAAGCTTTGTCAGGGTAGCGGTGCGGCTTCTAAGGTCACAATATCAAAGATAGCAGTTACCCCCAAAAAGTTGGGCACCAGGTCTTCCTGCGCTATAGCTTCAGGAAGCCGATTACATCTGAAATTCGTTTCACAGTCTGTAAATCATAGAATCTCTTACATTCAGTCATTTTGTTTTGATACCTCACTTTGGCCAGACTGAGTATTCCGACATCTATCCAGAAAAGTTTTGTTAATTTCTAATGTGCACATGGCACCCTAACTTTGCATTAATTTTCACGTCATATATTCAAGTTTTATGCCTTTCTAACTTATTTTTTACCAAAGAATCCCAACTTTATGCTTTTTTCTTAATTAATGGAAAATTATGTACTTTATATATCAAACACGAGTGATATATTATACAATTTAAAACTTTAAAAATATCTAATTCAGTACCATTGTGCTTTTATTTAATTATTTAGTTGTAAGTGAGTTTACAGCTGAATGACTTAGGTATCTTTCATGATAAGAGTACGGTAACTTTACATATCATTAAAAAATACTTTTATTTCACTTCGTTTCTAAAGTATAAAAAGGCGCTTTTTTTTTTTTTTTAAATATATAGGAAGTCTGAGGAGGCAAGAGAACGGTATTTCTTTTACGCAAAAGAGTAAATAACCTGACCTTACCCGTGTAGAGAAACGAAATACTGTTGTTATTAAAGGAAGGAGTTTGGAAGAATTATGAACATATAAGTAGGGAGCATTTAAAACTTCTCTACTTACAAGGCACAACTCAACTTATGGTTATCTGATAATCCGGCACATCTTGCCAAATCAGTGCGACCCAAATTATTCAGGGATCATACTACGATATACTGTATATTTCCTGATCCATATTAAAGTATTTATAAGATCAATTTATATTTAATTTTTTCGATCAGACATCTGAAGTCAACAGTGTCAAAATAAAATCAAAAATAATTGGTAAAAAAATTTATACATTGATCGGTTTAATTAACTAAATTGTACTACATTTTACACACATCACTTAAGATATACTATTTTCAGATATTATTTTATGAAAATTATAGATTTTTGTTATGTATTAATAACTTAATTAATTATCATTAATTAATAAGTTAATTAAGATTTATTTATTTTCCTTTTAGAATTCCTTTTATGAAAAACACAACTATGAAGACAAGCGAATCTTTCAACAAAACATATACAGCTGCCTATGAATTCGCAAGAAATTATTCAAGTTTCAAGTGGTGTAATTGTTCCAGAAAGTGTATTGATTACAATTACTCAATTCAACCTAACATTGCTCGATTGCAGTTTCCTATTGCAGCCTTCGTCGTTCAGTTTGCTGATAATCTATTCCAGACAACCAAGGAATACAGACAAATGACAATTAATTCACTCTTTGCTAACAGTTGTGGCGACTTGGGGTTGTTTCTAGGGTTCAGCGCGTTAACTATTTTAGAAATGATTGAGGCTATTTGGATTCAGTCAAGAAAAAACAAATAAGCTTATTGCTTCAATTGAAAAGCTTCAGCCAATAAAGGAATTGAAATTAATTGTTAACAATTGGATAATGCTAGGATTCAGATCGGTTTCATTATAAAGATATGCTAATGATTTGATATATAGGTTTTTATTCTTTAACCCCACATCTCTAAAATATACTATCTAAACTAGTAATTTTTAAAGTTCGTGTTGAAACAGAAAGTAGGAAATATGTTTATGTGGTGAATGTGGGTGGCAGGGAAGCCAAGCATTGCGACCGGAGGTCTATTGTACTAACCCATGGAAGTAACGAAAGATGAAGAGAAAGACTGAGAAAGTATGGAGCAGACACTCCTGTAAAAGAGCTTGTCAAATCCACGATAGCATGAATAGGCTACGAAGTATTATCCTAGTGAAGTTTACAATACATATTCATGACAATTTGCTTTGCTTGACTGTTCAGGGCTTTTCCTCGTCCAACTCGACTAAATAAATGCGATGATGAGATCGCCGCCATTAGTGAATTCTTAAAATGGTTCCTGCGCATGTTTCCTGCTATTTTCCTAACCTACTTTTGCTACTAATTCAAACATAAAATGTTACTGTAAATATTAATTTTATATCAAATTCACCTCATATAGTTATTATTACTGCTGTAGTATGTTTTACATTAAATGTTTTTTTAGGAATATTTTCCATCGCTCAATTAATTGTCGATCACATTTAACGCTGCAACGATAACCAGTCGTTTAGTTTAGTAACTACTAACCATAAGCTAATAACTTTTACATTTACAGTTTAAACTTTATAATCCCTTCTCAAAATCTGCATTTTAACAGCATTATTATTGCTTTACGCCATTTCAAAGAATGAAATAAGTAAAGCAGTGCTTAGAAAATCACATCTCACAATATTAAACACACAAGGACTTTTTTATTCAAAAAAATAAGCACAATTTTGATATTAAATTTGAAGACAATTAGAATCAATGTAATTCTATTGATGTTATATAGTTTTCAATTGTGAATGTACCGTATATCTGTAAGAGCTTTTTTTTTGTTATATATAGTTATATGTAGTTTATACTTCACGTAATTTATTCACAATTACATTTTTGCTTAGATTCAAAACCTTGTTATTATGTTCTCTATCTTTAGAATTTGTGTAAGGATGTTTTCAATATTTCTAAATCTTTAAAATTCATTATATTAACTGACAAAGATTTATAGAAACAAAAAAGTCATCACCAATTAGCAATTTTTTTTTATATCAAAAATGTATATACAAAACTTATTATTCTCTTGTTATCATTGTAAATAGCACCAGGAACTAAATGTTCCTAATAAGACTGGAATTGTAACATTTATAAGGAAATAAAAACAAAATATTCAATCAATTTCAGCTGAATACTTTTCTGTGAAACAAAATAATGAACTATTCTAAAAACAATAGTACGAAAAAAATTATCATTGCAAGATATTGTGTGGAGTCAATATGATGAAGTTGGATTTTCATCAAATTTTTAAGTTTGTTTGTTATTTAAAGTTTGCATGTTTATTATTACGTGATTATGGACTAATATTGAAGCTTTTTCATTACCTATACTACCAATGTATTGTTATTATTTTATTCATAGCACTAACTTTATATAGTCATCCCTCGTCTTATGTCAATAGATGGAACGGAACGTGGACCTAAGTCAATACATTAATAAACAGAGTTGTAATGGGTCAGGGACTTACCCTAATTAGTATACTATCCCAAACACTGTATATTTCACTGGTATTGAATTAACAATTATTATTGATAAAAATCAAAAACATTAGTAAAGATGACAGAGAGATCTATTTAAACTAAAAGCGTACACTAGTTATTGATATTGGCAAGAGTGGATATTAACATTTGAAATTCAGTTAATTGGTTTACTAATTAATGAATCGTCAGCAGTATTACTACAACGACAACAATAATTTTCTCTTTGGATATCAAAAGTTGGGAAGTTTTTTTACCTTCTATTACCATTAGAATATTTCCTACGTATACTTACAAGATACATATGCAGATTTTTCATTGTTACTGTGATTCAGTACATTCCCTTATTATAGATTTTTTTTCACAAGAAATTTTTAAAAATTTATCCTTTATGACGACGTTACGGTTTATTCAAAGTTCTTCATATTTGTATAAACTTTTCACCACGTGCAATCTAGTTCATCAATGGTCTATGACTTGTCTTAATATTACATTTATATTTATTTTATAAAAGACAATTTATTTAGAAACGATATTTTTACAAAATAAACATAATAGATTTATTTTTTTAATTATGTTTCCTTTTATAAAAGCGAAAATTTATTTGAAATTTGCCAAATTATTATAAGCTTAGATAAGCATTAAATATCACTCTAGATATTTATAGTTGTTGAATCGACATTTATAAGAAATAAGGGCATTGCAAAGTAACAAAGATTCCAATTTTATAAATATCTGAAAGTTGATTTGTAATATGATTTCTTTGATCTTTGGATTTCACGAGAAATGCTGCGCTAAGTTTTGTTGATTAAATGAAATCTTCACTTCAAATGGTAGAAAACAAAGTTATTTATGTCGTGGAGCTTTCATTCTTAAAATTGGTTAATTTATTTAATAACAATGAAAGTTGGTAAATTTCCATTTGAGATTTCACGAGGTAACAGAAAGGAGACAATTGATTGGAAATGCACACATTACACCTAAATATTCAGAAAATAAAATAAATGTTAAGTCTTGAAAGCCTAAAGATTAAATTACTAATGGCAGAAGAGGAATCATATGAAAGTCAGGTAAGAGATTCGTATTCAAACAGCGTAAATAAAACGTTTAAATATATGTAAATAAAACGTTTAATGAAAATCTCTTGGAACCATTGCTGTATTTCTTCCAGAGTATTTTAGTTGGTTTATTTCTGTAGAAAAAACTTTACAATAAATAAAAAATAAAAAATAACTACACAAACAATTTTCAATTCTAAGAAATTTAGATATATAGCAAAATCGGATTTATCATTTTTATTCCTTTTGGAAATGTTTAAAATGAATGATATTTATCAAACTTTCAACTCCAGAACTGACAGGAAACTACAAAGGTTCCCTATTCAGTGTAATTGAATGTACTGACAATTTTAATATCTTGTGTAAAGAGGCTTCTTCAGACAGTAAAAAATTTGGATATTTACTTGAATGTCTATTTCGTACACTATACACATATTTGTAAGGAGAATTTCTAAGTTATATCCGTGTAAAGCTACTCATCTTTATCCAGATATAACTAAAATTATTCTGTCAATACTAGCCGGGTACCGTCGCTTCGGCTCCGGAACCCTTACATACACAGCATTAAAAAAAAAACTTTATTTATTTAGCAAATTATTATTGAGATCGGAGAATATACGACTTCCCAGCCCGTTGTGGCCTTCTCCGCGTGTTTCGATATCATGCTTATCTATGAAAATATGATCTATATATCTTTTCGTATTTCCATGAATTTTACAGTTGTTTCATTTTTACGTATCTTCTCACAATACCCAACATGAATTTTTTCATATTTTTGCCTGTATCTTGCAAACGCAGAAACGTTTGTGAATGACTGATATATCGTTCGATAGAACTTTCAAATACCAACATTTTCTCAATGTAATGTTCTCTTGCAACTTTTATACTTTTCGCTTAAAATGAGATAAAGTCAAAATTTGACCCTTTTAAAAGGCGATATCTTGGAAACCAAAAAAATTTTTGGAAAGGTTTTTGTAGCATTTTGTTTGTCTTAAAAAGATCTACTTTTTAATGGTAATGGTCCATTTGCATGACCAATCTATCTCTTATAGTTTGGTCACAAAATTGGAAAAACTTAAGTCTTATGAAAGAATGACAGACAGAATAACGTTTTTTTATATATATTAATGTTTCTAGCTTAACTGCCTAGTATTCTATTTAAACTTACTTTCATATATAAATTGATATATTGTTAATTTTAAAAAGGTGCTAGTTTCTATCTCTCTATTTACTTAAACACCTATTTCTTAAGATTTTCACTCTGATAATATTAAATAATATTGGTATACGAGCTGAGAGCTCTCTATTGCAGGGTTGCTCACGAGCGGAAGTCACGGCGCAGACTGAGCCATTAATTTTTTTTTTTTTTTTTTTGGGGGGGGGGGGGTTCAAAAAAATCAAACACAGTAAAAAAGTCGTTTTTTTTGGTTGTGGATTTGGATAATCCTTTTTTTTTGGTTGTTGATTTGGATAATCCTTTTTTTTTGGTTGTTGATTAGGATAATCCTTTTTTTTTGGTTGTTGATTTGGATAATCCTTTTTTTT
>JAFIDM010104669.1:192-20542 GCA_023159025.1 Thereuonema tuberculata | reverse complement strand
TTCCATCATTTAAACCTTTTGTTAAAAAGATCAGACAACAAAATTAACTGTTTTTGATAATTATGATTATCAATATGTATATGATTTGACATGTATGACCCTATATTATTAACATTGTAATTACCATATATTGTTATTATTCCATCATTTAAACCTTTGTTCAGGAAGAATTCTACCGCCCGAAGAAGCAGATAAAATATATCTGCGAAATATAGCGATGTTTTTGAAAAGATGAAGATGTTGTATTTATTTAACGTATTTCATTAGTCTGCTAACTGCATCTTATCCTGAAAATTTGAGCTCTCTAGTATTATCCAGGTCGAAGCTGTGTGGGTTCGAAAATACGACGAAACGCTTCAAGAAAAGGTACGTAGTGCCCTCCCTGCTTTCGGCTCGTCTTGGCGGGGGCACTGCCGTGCCCCCAGATTTTGGTAGATACATTGAAATATTTAGAAATCTTACCGGTATCTGGCTGATAACCAAAAACATAAGATTAGCCCTATTTCCACAGGTAAGATTTCGTAAAAAACTACCCAAAAGGATATTCAAACCTCACTCTTTTCATGAGGCGGAAGAACAGTGGCTAGAATATTTATTATTATTTAATTTATTCTAGCCACTGTAGCGGTAGTAAGAATCAAGCGGCCACTTAACGGAAGTCGGAGTCACGTGACTACCACGTGATCCATAGACGATTCGACGTTTCTATAGCAACTTCTGAAAACATTCTGCACTTTTGAATGCTGCCAAAACCTAACTCTGCCTAAGGACAATCAAGAGATGTTCCGTCTTCTACAATAGCTGAAATAAGCATTCTACTCTTTAGTATTTAATTGTTTGTTTCACATGAACTGCCTGGCACTAAAGAGATTATGCTTATAATTATGGTAGCAATTCCAGGCTAAACTAATGAATTTACGAGCATAAAACAGGAATTTACCTAATCTTTACGGATCTTTGATGATTTTTGCAACAAGAAAGCGAATCATAATTCTTTAACAACGTAATCTCCAATCTTTTTACTAAGTTTCAGTGGCTCTCAATAGAATTATAATTTTTATGCAACTAAAAAATATGGGAACCTTTCAGGACTATACAAGACGATCTTTATTCAAGGAAAACTGTTTAAAAGAGCTCACTTTAAAGAACACGCTAACTTTGCATAACTAGAAGGAATTTGTTAAAAATTCAGTGCCTTTTACTCTAATCTTCGTTTATAATAATTTTTGGTATCTTTCATAGCAGAAATAAACTACTTGCAAAGCAGGGGTAAGTTAAAAATGGATTAATCACATTCACTATTACAAGTCATCTAATATAAAATTCCGATTCTAATTCAGAATTAAATTAAATGTGAATATGGATCAGTGCAATTGTTCTACATCTAAATCTGATACCGTGATAGAAAATATTGAACAAAAAGAATCATTTCCTTGTGAATTTTGAAGTAAAAGTTTTAGGAAATCATGTGATTTATCTGCTCATCTTAGATCTCATACAGGTGAAAAACAATACAAGTGCAATGTTTGTAGTAAGACATTCTCAAAGTCAAGCAATTTAAGCAGTCATTTAAAATTACATACAGGTGAAAAGCCTTATCAGTGTCAATTCTGTGAAAAGGCCTTTTCACGTACAAATCATTTAAATCATCATGTGAAATTACATACAGGTGAAAAACAATACAAGTGCAATGTTTGTAGTAAAACGTTCTTAAAGTCAAGATATTTAACCAAGCATTTGAAATCACATATAGGTGAAAAGCCATTTCATTCTCAATTCTGTGAAAGGACCTTTTCACGTTCAAGCCATTTAGATGATCATATGAGATTGCATACAGGTGAAAAGCCATATAAGTGTCAATTCTGTGAAAAATGCTTTACAACATCAAGTCATTTAAGATACCACATCAGAATTCATACAGGTGAAAAGCCCTTTGAGGTAAATTTTGTAAAAAAGCCTTTTCAGGATCATCCAATTTAACTGCTCACCTCAGAACTCATACAGGTGAAAAACCATATAAGTGTAACATTTGTGAAAAAGCATTTTCACAATCAATTAACTTAACTAGACACATTAAGGCACATACAAGTGAAAAACCATATACATGTGAATTGTGTGAAAAAAGTTTAAACACTTAAGGGGTTTATTGAGTCATAAAAGTTCACATAAAGTCAAAGGAAGCCTTGAATTGACTAAAACTGAGAAATTTTAATTAGATGGGAAAGTTTTAAATATTAACAAAGAAAAAAGATATAAAACTTTTTCTATTGAAAGTTAAGTAACTTGAATTCTTCATAAAAACTGGTTGTAATCTCTTGAAGAACTTTGTGATGGCATTTCAGTCATTAGATGAAGTGTAGAAATAAATACTATGAGCAATAAATAACTTATGTCCTAGACTTGTTCGATAAAAATAAATAAACTTGAATCATATTGCCTTTAAATGTATGTACATGGAATTAACGTTAAATTACTCTGCAAAAGTTCCATTGAATTTAACACTCAATTCACTCTTCTTGGCTCGGGATAAATTCTTTCATCTGCAACGGAAAATATGCTGAACACGAACATAGCTTACAGTAGATTCGATGTTCATCACAGGATATTGCATTGTATTCAACAGGTCCGCACGTAGAAACATCTGGCTTCGACTTCCATTGGGATGTTTTGTAGAATAAAGCATTAGTTGGAATGAAAATCATATTTCATTCAACTAAACATTAATACTGCACTTTTAAATAGAATTGGGAATAATAAATCACTTGTTTCATTGTTTCTTGTTTTCTTGCTTGTTAGGCTACACATCTGGGAAAACATTATTTGTCTGTGGCTTTTTTATTTCCTTTTATCTTTTAATAGAAGTCTTGTTATCGCTTGGTGTGTAACCCACATCACTTAAACAGCAATAGTTCACGTTGTGTAACGCTTACTTATTACTGACAATTTTTTCTGCATTTTCTTCAGTATTTACGTATTTAACATTGACTTCTTGATCTTCCACGTAATCTTTTATTTTGTGAAATTTAACTTTATATGTTTGCTTTTTGACTGATTATAATTATAAACAATCAATTTAATAGTTCCTTGATTATCACTGTAGATATCTATTGGATTTTCTTCCAAATCACCTCGATTTAGTTCCTTTAAGATGTTCTTTATAGATATCAGTGGCTCCTTGACTTAACAATATACAGGATGGTGCAAAAGTCTGGACCCATAAGCAATTTATTATATAATAATTTATAGTTTACATATAACAATTGATTTACAAAATTGTACTTATGAAAATGTAACTATAAAAAAATTTACAGTTTACAATAAGTGTTCGAACTGCTTTCCACCTTCTTCCAAACATTTTCTTACTCGGGAGACACATGATCTTTGCACATTGCTGAACATAGAGTTATTCCATCTTAAGGTTTCAATTTCGTGTGTGATGTTATCTTTTAGTGCTTGTAATGTTCTTGGTCTGTTAGCATAAACCACTGATTAAAGATGGCCCCATAGGAAAAAATCTAAATAAACTATAAATTGTTGTATAAGAAATTGCTTATGGGTCCAGACTTTTGCACCACCCTGTATATTTGCTTTTTTGAGTAAAATAAGCGATGATACTTTGTTTCCTTGTATTCCAGCTTATAGCCGCTTGTCCTAACATAGTTGTCTTGCCATGTATTGGGATTATCATCCTAACTTGTGTCTTAATGGCTTTTGGCTTCTTGTATAACTTAAATTCTTTTCACTTGTACCTTTGATACATCTCAATATGTCTTTTACTTTGAGCATATCTTGTTGTTGTTTTTTCTTGCATATTGATGTAGTGCATAAGTTATATCTGAACGTGTTGTGGGGCCCAGATAAGTCAAACTTCCAATGATACTACGATAGATTAGGTGTCCTTTCTTGTCAAGTTTCTTCTCTTCTATTTTATTGGTTGAGTCACTTTTGCTTGCAGTGGCTGTAGGAATTGATGTTGGTTTAAGTCTTACATTTCATTTTTAAACAGCAACTTCTGTTTGAAATGTTCTTGATCTACACAAGTTGTTTTTATCATAAACAATTATCATGATGAGGAAGGCTTTAATTTCTCCTTGAGTCTTGATTCCAAACAATTTGTTCAGTAATCTTTTCAATTCATTTATTCTCTCCAGATCTTTTCCGATTATCAAGATGTCTTCTACATAAACAATCAAAAAACATAATGAACTTTTTTTTCATATCTACTTATACATGTATTGCTGATTATGGATTACAAACCATGGGATAACAATTTTTCTTTTAACGTGTTATATCACTCCAGTCCACTTGCTTTAAGCCTATAATGGCTTAAACTTTAAACTACGAACTTAAGTTTAAAACCATTGTTTCCTGGCTTTGCACACACACAGTGGAATTTCAATATAGATGTCTTCGTGTAAATCGCCATTAAGCTATGGAGAAATTGCGTCACACTGATGTATCCACATTCTTTTTGCTACAGCTAAGGCTAACAGTATTCTTATAGCAATTATGCTTGGTGTTGGAGCCTATGTTTTCTTGTTGTCCATTCCCTTTTTTTTTCTGGGCAAATCCATTCACAACTAAACGAGTCATATTATCGTTATGAAGATGACATACTTATTTGGTTTGGAACAGCTAGGCAATTTGATTTATTCTTTAATATACTACCATCAGAATTATGCTTAAGTGTAAACATCCATTTGGTTGATAGTGGGATAACAAAGTCCAGATTTTCTGTCTCTTCCCAAGTATGGTGTTCACTTTGTAATTCCTTTTGATTTGCTTTCTTTTATTTGTTATGTCAGTCATTACGATTTTATAGCTTCATTATAACTTGTTAGTTCTTCTATTTTGCAATTGTAACTGTGGATATCATTAATATTTCTTTTAATGGATCTTTCTCTTAAAGTAAGTCTCTTCTTCTTCAAATATACTCATCTGTGGTAGCAGCTTCATTTGTATTTATTGAATCCTGTCCAACGTCGTTTTCATCAGATAATGAACTTTTGTTCTACTTTGTAAGATCTAACTTAAATGCTTTATCATATTCAGCTACTCTTTTTTAAATAAATCACTACTTTGACGAATGTTTTATGTCAAATAGCCAAATTGAATCTGTTAATATATATATATTTTTCCAAACTTTACTTCACTATTTTTATTTTTTATTTTAGTTGTAGGTATTGATGATATTTCTGATACTCAACTATTGTATTTTCTTGCGTTATGATTTTTTTTAATGTTTACCAGACCTGTTACGTATAATTTACACAAAGGTACACCTATGTTATAGGTGCTGAAAATTTAATGTATGACAAAAAAAAAAAAGTTAAAATTTTTTAAATTATTAAACTTTAACATGCCTACACCAAAAATAAATGTAAAATTAAATACATTTATTGATAATTGCGAATTTTCGAAGAGACATATTCTTCTCTTCTTTTTCAAGCTACAATAATAAATTATTGTAATATTATAACAAATAAGGGCAAAGCCGTGATATTTACATCCTTCAATTGTAGTAAGACATCATATTAACAATCTATTTCATCAATTTTTACTATATTATTACATTGAGATGATTTATTTAAATCTCTAGCTAAGTTTACTATAACCATTATATAAATATTTATGTATTTACTATAACATCATATTATGGGTTCTCCCTTATCAGGAATGTTGTGTAATTTATATATGAACTTTTTTGATTGCAAATTTTTAAATGAATGTAAATACAATATGCAATATTATCGTTATGAAGATGACATACTTATTTGGTTTGGATCAGCTAGGCAATTTGATTTATTCTTTAATAACATAAACCAAAGGAACAAAGATATTAAATTTAAAATGGGAAGAGAAATGAATAATGAACTAAATTTTCTGGACCTATATCTAATCAATACAGAGAATAAAATTACTTTAAACATTATAGAAAAAAATTTAAAAGTGATCATATTTTAAATTTTGAATCTGGTCACGGTGTAAGTATAAAAAGAAACATAAATAATAATTATATAAGAAGAATTGACAGATCATTCTGAATGAAGAAAATTATTCAAAAGTTATAATAAGCTAACAAAACTTTACAATTCAAAATCCTCCACAATAGGCTCGTCAACACTGAAGAAGGATGAGTAGAGTACAGATTGAGTCACCTTTAAGTTAGAATAGACTCCGCCGGGGTGGTCTAGAAAATATGCATGCGAGTCTGTTTGCAACCCCATGCTATCTTACCCACCCCTATTTATATGCAATAATCGTCATTCTTAACTCAAACCTTGTTAATACACTTTATTCCTAATAATGATTTAAAAAAAAAAAAAGATGCAAGTAGCTCCTATCTATATTACGTAAAATACAGAAAAATCACTATTTACAGTTGACTTGCGATAATCCGACAGTTATGGGACCGAGGGGGTGTCGGATTATTAAAAATGTCGGATTATCAAAGATTGATTTTTTAAAACTGAATGTTGACTTCGAAGGCAAGAAAATCTAAGTTATTATATATATATATACAATACTATGTACCACAGTATATATATTGTTACAATACATATTGAGTACATGTTTTACGGTCATTGAGGATATAAAAAAAACTCAATTAGGCATAGTTTTACACAAATGAATACGTATGTATGTAATACTAATTTATTACTGTATTTATGTCTTAAAAAATAAAATTACAGTATATAATGTAAAATATAATTTTATGTCTTAAAATAAAAAATAAAAATACGTGCATATATATTTACGGCTTAAAAAAAAATCTGTAATCGTTTTTTGTTTCTTCTTACGTAAAGAGTCTGTCATGGCTTTTTCTTGAATATCTTTTAACATTAAAATGTTCTCGTAGTCGAGTTCCCTCTCCTCACACCAACACCTATCAAAGTGTTTGCAGCCGACATATCTTCATCGCAAGTGATTGTGCATTTCACCTCCGTGACCGCCTCAATCGGGTCGGTTTTCGAACCAACTTGCGTCGGACTACCGAGCGTGTAGGATTGTCAAATGTCGCGAGTCAACTGTATATGGAATAATCGTCATTCTTAGCTCAAACCTTGTTAACAGACTGAATTCAATAACTTTCGAATAATTTTCTGACAATCTAGAGACACAAACACTACGGCTCTGAACTACTCTTGGCAAGACCTTTTCATCGACACTCTAATCAAGTCTCTAGCCCTCGTGGATGCTGAGTTGATGCTTATCCACAGACAGACAGACAAACTGGGCATATTAGGCTTCTGGCTTCACAGTACAGAAGCCTAAAATGACATTGTTGTGGAGGGTCATCAAAAACAAGCTTCCCGGGAAAGTATTCAATATAGGAATTGCAGGATAATATGAAATAAATATCTGCTGCAAATGAGACTCTAGGGTATTTCCCATATCATAAAAGAAAGATAGATGAGGCCTTTCGTGTCCTAATGATCAGGAATTGTCTTCGGGTCTGAAAGAAATAGGTGGGAAGGCATATAAATAGATAGTAAAAGGCGGACGGAAGAGAGGTCAGATTGGAGAGGGAAAACCTTGGTTTTGGCGGGAAGATGGAAGTTGGCAGTAAGGTTAGTTTGGGCAGGAAAACCAGTGGATCGAAGAGAGATCATCATTTCCAACAAGGGGTTCATTTTTCCTTTCTCTGGTAAGCTTACAAACTTGAACCTTTGTATTAAAGTCATATTATTAGTGACTTTAGCTAATGCAGATAACATAGGTTTTGTTTTTAATAATGATGAATTTTATTCAGTGTCGTTACTTTCTGTTCACTGCATATGCAAAGCTGGGCTGAGGAGGAGGGAGCAAATCCAGGCAGTCGTCTGGGTCCCTTTGGCTGGTTGAGGATTTTTTTTTTTTCATTATTTGCTGTAATATTATCAAACTTCCATTTGACCAGCCATATTTGGTTTATTTTCTTTGTTTAAATTTTGGATCACTCCAACAAAGCCAATGACTGTAACAAGCTGTAGATGAGTGTTTTATCGAAATGTGCGAAGTCCATTTAGACTTCCTGCATGCAAATCAGTGAAAACGTTCTACGAAACTCAATGTATAGAGAAACTAAATAAGTTGAACTAACTAAATTGAATTCAAGAAATGCTTTAAATATAAAATTTTGAAATATTTTGGCAATTCAAAATTTTTAATTAATTTTAATTGTTAGGACTTCGCATGTTTTGTTTCTTTCCACTGGACTTGGCACATTTTGATAAAACACTCCTCAGATAACCACAACAATGAATCATTGGAGGTTAGCTTTGCTGTAGTTGAAATCACAGAAATTTTGAAAAACAAAATTGAGTCGTGGATTAATCAGTCCATGTATCTTAGTAATATTTGTTGATGTAAATATGATGTAACAAAGTGTGTGTAGAATTTATATCAATTTACAGTTAGAATTTATATTTGATTTAGTTAGTGAAATTTGTGTTAGTTCCCTTAGGGATGTAATTGTGTGTGTGTGTGTTTGCTCCCTCTCCTGAAATGTTTACACTGACTGGGGGAACTTAGCTCAAAAAAGGAGAACAGAGAGAACAGGGGACTCGAGTGAACTAGTGAATTGTGCGTGGAACGATTCAAACATTAGGTAAAATTTTGCATAGTTTTTAATTAGAAATTAATATTAGTTAAATGTGTAAATTGGCTATTTTCGAGGATAAGATGCCTTCGCACGAAGTCTTCCCCTATTACCGTACTTGCTGAGAGGAAATACTAAATGGGTAATATCCTTTACATGAATACTATGTTAATGTCGTTCGTGAATTACAATTAACTCGATATTCATTTTATTTCTATTATTTACATCTTTAGTCTATTAATATAAATGAAAATTAGTGTGTATTCACAATTTTTTTTAATTAACTGACTGTAGTTTTTAATAACTGATCTTATTCTTAACTAGTGCCATAGTGATCCCAGGAAACATTGTAACAAACATACTTTTGGAAATCGACTTTTAAGTGTTGTTGTGCATATTGTATCAATGTGCTAACTGTGCCGAATATCTTCATTATAAATCATTATAACATTATTTATCATGAGTGAATGTGGTCAGTCATTAAAAATAGAGTGCTTGATGTTTAGATTCTAGAGACATGTGAGCTACTGATGTTGGTAGGTCTAAGTGTGACATCAGCTAGTCAGGCCGTGCTAGAGACAAATTTAGGAAGTATGCATCAGGAGCCCAAAAGGCTAGAAGAAGGGAAAAAAAAGTTTTATCAAAGCCAGACGGGATTCTTCAAAAAGTTCATAGTGGAACCAAAACCTACAGACACTGAAGAAATTCCTCTACACTCACATAATAAAAAAACAAGTCAGACTCTCAACCTCTAGTGGCAGATCTCATTGTGATTTTGTGGTGAAGCCTGTGAAGTTGAAGCAGAACCAAAACATGACTGAATATGATGCACAGCCAACTGTAGGTACAAGTCCGAATGAAAAATTCTGGAATGATGGTCCATCAAAACGCACTTGATACTGAAATGGAACAATCAACTGATGTTGAGAGTTTTAATCCAGACAACCCTCAGAAAATGAGATTGAATTTGACTATGATCCATCATCTTGGGGGGCGGATCACTAATAGCAAGAAACATAGTTTATTGGTTGAAAAGGGTCTATTAATATAACAGGTTATGATATCCCTAAAGACAAGTAAAAAAAAAAGACATTTTTATGGAAAGTTTTACTACCGTTGCCTTTCAAATGGAGAAAAAGAAAAAAAAGTGGTTAATTTACTCCAAGAAAGCAGATTAGGTTTTTGTTGTAAATTCTTTGGTACTCCAGTCCCTACTGATCAAGACAAAATAAGTAAATTGAATGGATGAGTTGAAAAAGGTATATATTCCATAAATTTGATAAACTAAACTGAGATAGCCATTTTCTTCTTTGCACGTATATACATCCATTAAACAGAAAAAGAAACATATTTATCAATTTTAAGTCTGCTTTCCAGGGCCATGTAAAAATGATTGAGTTGAAGAAGGGACATATTCCAGGAATATATTCTTTTGTCAACTAAAAGCCGCACTAGCATTGAGTTGAAAAAGGAACATATTCCTCAACGCATTTACATTGTTTTATGCTATAAAAATTTATATATCTAAATATTACAAAGCACAATACATGGCGTGATATAATATTACATTACATAACATAAAATACACAAAAATAAAATTTTATGAGGTTTTTTTTTTTAAAAAAAAACATTGAGTATAAAAAGGAACATATTCCTCAACATATTTACATAGTTTTATGCTATAAAAAGTTACATATCTATATATTTACAAAGCACAATGAGTTCGCTTCACTTAAAGGTATAAATCGATAATAGAAAATTTTTTTGTAAAAAAATTTGTTTTCTTAAAAAACATTTTTTTTTAGTTTTCCAAAAGTTTACATTTGTGGAATATATACCTTTTTCAACTCACCCTTTCAATTGTGCACTACCGGTTTCCACAAATGGAGAAACCTGAAGTCGCATGAGACCTCCTCAAATCACATAAGTATGTTTAAATGGATAGAGATTGAATCACGACTTCACAGGAAAATCACAATAGACCATGAGTTACACGATGAGTTGGAACAGGAGAAAATCCATTGATAAAATGTTTTAACTAGAATTATCACAGAGCTTCCCAAGATCAGAATGACACAGTTTTCCAGCCAGACAACGGGAATTTTCTAGGATTATTACAAATGTTAGGTTTGTTTGATCCTACAATGAAAGAGAATTTTCGCCGAGCTGGCGTGGTCGTGCGGTCTCGGCGGCGGCCAGCCGTAGCGTCCAATGCGCCAGTTCCTGGGTTCGAATCCCGGCAGTGGCATGGGTGTTTCACTTTCCTTTCTTCTGTATTGTCCTCTTTCTTCTTCTGTTGTTGTTTCTCTTCATAGGAGGCAGAAGTCCGATTTTCACCTTAGGGTGCCTCCAGGATATTTATATCCCAACGAAAATAAGGCAATATTATCCCCATCATAGAGTGTCTATGACCAGTGATCCAAGATGGATCCGGGGACACGACAACAACAACAACAACAAGAGAATTTTCGTCAGATTAAAGATAATGAAACGCACCTTCATTACCTTGGCCATTCAGTTCATAACTGAACCCAGATAGTTTGGAAGTGAGGTCCAGATTTCAGATGCAAAGTGCTTTTCCATCATATTAAACTGCACCCCAGACACCAATCACCAGGAGCAAATATCTCTGATGATTCGTTTTGTATTCATGGATCCTGAAGTGCAAATAGAAGATACAGTTCATTCCAGGTGTAGATTCATCTAGTCAGGAATTGTTTAATCTTCTCATATCAACTTAGGTGAACTAAGACTCTCTCTCTCAGGGACTATAGAAGTCAAGGATGTGATAATGGAGCCAGTAAGAAGGGGAAATAGAATGGAATGACGAGGTTTTTACATCCCATGTAGGTGTCACAATCTAAGTCTTGTTCTTGGTGATATGGCCAAATGCTCTATTGAGCGCAATTGTTTTTTGGAATAATTCAAAGGCTTTACACTATTTTTAAAATTTCAACAGAGAAGGGCAATTCTAATGACACGTGTCAAAGGTTGCACTTTGAAACCCCTGTCTCAAACCCATTAGCAATGCTGAGTTCAGAGTGTAAAAGTTTTGAGGTATTACAGTCCTAAAGTATTAGATAGTCTCCATAATTCACAGAGATCACCAATGACTGTCAAAAATGACTCCTGCAAGTCAAATTAATGTTTTAATTTCTTCGTGGGGATTTGCATTTAGTTTGATGTTTTATTCCAGTTTACTGAAGTGAGCAAGACACTTCAAGCTGCAGATATACAGCTAGATGAAGTAGTTTTACTTATTAAGGATTGGTCACGAGTCTTAGGAAGCACAGAGTAAGGATTTGAGTCGGTGATGGTGACAGCTGTGGAAATGAAGATTCTGGCCGAATTCAAGCATCGTCAAGCAAGCAAGACGAAGAAGCGCTTTAATGAAAGGCAGAGCATAATGAAGACCTTCAGAGAAAATCTTCTGAATACTTTTGAAAATTGAGTACTTCCTCCCTCTTCTTGACCAGGCCATCTGATCTATGAAGATCTGCTTCATTCAACTGAATGACTTCAAGAAAGATTTCGAATTTCTTTTCAATGTTTAGGTTTGAGCCACTCAACCAGTGTGTGGTGCTCGATTCTAAACTGATAAACGCTGCCGGTGAGAACCACGCTCTAAACTTAGAAGATTTTTTGAACGAACTCAATCTTCTAAGAGAAGTAATACCTGAAGAAGCAAAGACTGCTTTGGAGCTACTGAAATTGACTATTTGAAAGGTGAGGATTAAGTCAAAACTAGGTCAATCTGGAGGATTTCAAATCGTTCTGTAAATGATACAAATGCAATATAAAATCTAGAAATTTAAAATATAATAAGTTAGGTATCAAAGTTAGGTATCAAGTTAGTTAGGTATCAAAGTTAGGTATTCCGGCACGTTAAACTTCTTTTATTTAAAATATAATAGTTTAAATATGAATGATTCATATTCTCTTATTTTTTACATGCATATTATAACTGAATTAATTATATTTAATCTCAAAAGCAACTAATTTTTTGGAAACAATTCATCATTTTTACTATTTTATTTTAGCGAAAAACATTCCCATTTCGGTTCATCTGAAGAAATTCAGTAAAAAGCCAGTTCTTGAATTCAACATTTCCAATAAATTCTCAGTAGTCGACTTTTAAAAAAATAAAAACCATAAAGTTCATTAGAAGCAAATTACTATCTGATTTTTTTTTACACCTAAAAAGCAGTGCATTTCCCTAGACTTTTGAATTCGAGAACCGTAATATTCATTTGCAATTCCATTTCTGTTAGTTGATGTCAAAATAGCTAAAGATATCATTAAGAAATTAAAAAAAACTTACATTTCTATTGTTAACTTAATTCCCACAACTGAATGTAGGTGGCTTTGAATCTGACCTTGTCGCCTAAAGGCATATTGAGAAAAAGAGGGGCTTAGAAATTTTTATGACAGTCTCCCCTCCTTGTTCGAGAAGTTGTGACTGCAGCAAACCCCACTTTGGCTGAATCTGTTTTGACTACCAAGTCGCGACAACATGAGTAGTGTAGGTTGTTCCAAAAAATACGGTGGAAAGCGATTCCCATCCATGAAAAGAAAACGAACTAAAAGAGGCACATCTCAGAAAGAAGGCACGACTTTCTATGTAAGTATTTATCTAAATTCCTATATATTTACAAAAAAATGATTCTGATATAAAACAAATACGAATCAAGAAAGAGTATAATGGCTGTGTCTGTTCTTGTTTCGTATGTAAAAACTTCTCTTTATCAGTTATATTTGTATCTAGATATAAAATTTTAACTAAAATTTAAATTTCTTGGAAGAATTTCCTCTTTATTTTTAGAATGATCTTGAACTGAAACCTGAAATTCCAACCCTTAGAAGAAATTCAGATATATATTGTTATCTTACCGGCACATTATGAGTTAAAAAAATTGGATTACCGTATTTACTCGCATAATTTCCCCCTTTTTTTTCATCAATATTTTGACCAAAAAAGGGGGGTGGGGAAATTACGCGATGTTTTTCAATTTGAGGAAAAAAAATATGGTGAAAGTGTAAGGAAACCTTGTTAAATATTGATTTTTAAAGCAAGAAATGTACTTAACAACAATTTTTTTAACACGCAACATTTAAAATATAAGAAATCACATCTCAACATTTGTTTTTTCTTCAAAGTACAGTTAAGCAATAGGCATGCACGTAAGTGTGTGTGCGACTGTGACGTAATTTCGTAACTCACGCAGCGCAGCCCGCCATCTTTATAGCTGCTCACTGCATGACGTCAGCATCAGCTGCCTGCTAATAGAGAACTTAACTTCATTCGCGAACTTCACGTTTTCACAAAACACTCGAAATTGTTGTACTGATTCAGAAGGAGTCTGCTCTTGTACTGACCGGGCTAGGAGTGGAACCTTCCCCTAAAGTAGCGTGGGATAGAGAAATGCGATAGTAACGGCACATTGTCGCGTCGTCGTGAGTTGACCGCCAGTCAAGGTCATGTTGGAAATGCGTTGAAGTAGAGGTGGGGAAATTATGCGATAAAAATAAAAATTGAATTTTGTAATCCACAAAAACTGGGGTGGGGAAAATACGCGATGGGGGAAATTATGCGCGTAAATACGGTATATGATTTAAATTTATTTTAAAGATATTTTAAATTTCTCTTCATTTAATCTTATATGAAATCAAATACAGATTAATATTGTGTTTTCGAAAAAAATATTAGCTTTTCACAACAGTAAAATTATCTAAAGACTATTACTTTTGTTTTTGTTTTTTAATTTTAGTCATTAAAATTTATTCCAAACTTAGATTTTTACCAACACTTCTCCATATCTCAAGAAAATTCATAATTCGACAAAAAAAAAACCAAAAAAAAACCAAACAAACAAAAAGAAAAAAAAAACAATCGAAATATTCCAGTTTTGCAGCAATATAATGACAATATTTTTTTAAGTGAAAAGTCCTTGTTAATTTATGTGAATAGTTTAGTAGAATAAAGACTATGATTGATGTACTTAGTGGTATCTGTAATTAATTTCCAATCATTTCCTATTACAAATAAATACGTTATTTACTATTTCACTCCCCCTTATTTCTTGATTATTGCATCAAAATAAGCCGAAGCATTACAGTAAAAAACAAAAATAAAAATTTAAAATAACAACTAATTAGGTTTGATAACTAGAGAATAAATATTTTCGTTTCGCACAGATACAATGCCTGTCAAGTAAGCTATTCAGCGATCGTATAAACGAAAACAAATGCATATACATAACAGATGTTGAATCATATCGTAAAAAATGGCGATTACAGATAAAGTTAAAAAGTAGATAGAAACTTGATAAAATTGTAATCGTCTTCAGTGAAAAAGGCATCATTTATTACATTATAACTTGCCAGGAATCTTGCCAACTTTTAAGTGGAGTATTTGTGTTATATACTTAATTTGTTAACCAATTCTGGAAAAGAAAGAACACCGTTTCACTTCAAATAATTCCAACATCTGGATAACTCCAAAAAATTTTAATCATTACTGATATTTCGTTTCTTCTAATCAAAGAAACTTCTTCAGATGATGATAGGAATATAAACATATCCTCTATCAGTAGAATTCATTACACAAGGAATCATAAAAACAATTTCTTTTGTTTCATGATATATAATAAGTGATTACAAAAATAATGCTTTAGTTTTGAAATTCATGAAATACAATAAAACAATATTCTTGTTTGTACAATAATTGATTAGAAAAACAATAATAGTTTCTTTTAAATTTCGTGAAATGCAATAAATAATTATAATAATCAGTATTTAATATAAACATGAGATATCAACACATTTATATTTGAAGAGTAAAAGAGTATATTTGACGTTTTGAAGAAGTTGTTCAATATTTATTAATTTTATACAAACTTTTTTGTGTTTTTTAAGCATTTCTTAAATTTACTAAGGATAACCTACTGACTATCCTTATTCATACAAGGAAAAGAATTAATCACACATGATTCTATCATAAAATCTATCATTTTCATCAAGAATATGAAATAATATATTAACTAAAGAATCAGGGTCATAATTATTGTGATAATCAAATGTGATCTGGCCAGTCAATTATACCATGTTTATTGTTTTTAAAACAATATTCTAAAAGTCTTTGTTTTAATGTTCCCAAAATAAACCTTATTACAATCTCTGCATTTCAATTTGTAAATGACACCCATCGTATTCATAATATCAGAAGGAAATTCATTTTTCTTTATCAACTGGTTTTCTTTGTAAAATATAATTTCAATGTCATTCTTCTTACATAATTCTTTTATTGATTTATTTAACTTTATACCTAAAGGTAATTTTAATAAGTTTCTGTATACAGTACCTTGCTTTGCTATGGCTTTATGCTTACGTTTCAGTCTGAACTGAAAAAAATTATTATCAGTTTTGTTCATAAAATTTTTTGGTACTCATTAATTTAAAAGATATGTTTCATTTTATTAATTTTAGCATTCCATAAACTTTTATCTTCAGTGTTATCTAATACCCTTTTCAAATAATTTTGAATTATTGTTTTTTTAGTAAGGATGCTTTGTTCTGAATAGAAATTGAGCATATGGTTGCTTTTCAATTCTTTTTCAAAATGTTCATAGGATAAGCTGTTATTTTTATTTAATAAAAGTTAATCTAGGAAAGATAATTTTCCCTTTTTCTCTTTTTCCAAGGTAAATTTAAGTTATTATTAACTGAATTTATGAATAGATGGAACTTAGTAAATTGTCTTACTGTACCATGTCATATGCTTAGAATGTAGTCTGCATATATAAGATGCTTATATGGCGTTTTATTCCATTTCAAAATGTTATTGTGTTCCAGCCAATTTATGGAAATATTACAAAGTGTTCCTGAAATAGGGCTTGCCATTGCGAACCCTTGACTTTTTGTAGAATTGATCTTTAAATGTTAAAAACACAATTACTACATAAAAATTTTAATATTTTCATCAAGGTATACTTATCTATATTATGAATATCTAATATAATTTTATTATCATCTCTTTTATTATTTTTTTATTATTATGCACGCTTTGTTAACTGCTCCGTCAGGAATAATTACAAAATAAGAGGTTTTATTACTTAAAATGAATTTGAAATTAGTAATTTTTTTATAGTTTACTATTCTAATAAGATGACCACCAATGAATACCTGAAATTCAATACCAACTGTGGAAAATGTAATAATTTGTTAAAGGAAGCCGAAGTGAAGTGTCATGGCTGCGGCCATGAATACCATGCGAAGTGTGTTAACCCTAACTATAAAAGTTCATCTATGACTCCTTCCAAAATCAAGACGTGGTGATGTTCATTTTGTAAAAATATTACGGTAAGAAATAAGAAGGAAGAACAAATGAAACAGCAGGCATCAACGTCAAATATCACTCTATCAACTGCCGTAGAAGGTTCCAACCATATAAAGAATGATCTGGGACTGGCCATATTGAAAGAAATTCAAGAGATGAGAGCAGAGTTAAACAATGTGAATGAAGGTATGAAATTCATTAGTACACAATATGAAGATATTTTAGTGAAATTGGATAAAAATAATGAATTTCTAAAACAAGTAAATGATAGACTCATGAAATTAGAAAATCAGGATGACATCAATAAAGAGAAATTTAACACCATGGAAACTGACATTGAAAATCTTGAAAGCCAGCTTCGTAAGAACAATATGGAGATTATAGGTGTTCAACAACATCCTAATGAAAACTTAACCAATGTTATTGAAGCAGTATCAAATAACTTAAATACTAATCACCTATTAAAAGACATTGAAATTTATCTCTACTAACAATCACTCCAAAATTAAACCAATAATTGTTAAATTCACTAAATTATCCTCAAAGATGGAATGGATGGAAAAAATGAAAACCAAAAAATCCTTGACAAAAAGTGAAATTTTTAACAACACTGATGCCACAAGAGTATATATGAATGACAACCTTACAAAAAAGAGAAAGAAATTGTTTTGGCAAACAAAACAAAAAGCAAAAGAAAACAACTATAAATTTGTTTGGATAAAGAACCAAAAAATCTTTGTGAAGAAGGATGATAATTCCATAATTCTAAAAGTTAACAATGAAAATGATCTTATAAAAATTCAATAAGATAAAACTAGTGAAAGATAAGTAAGAAGAAAATAGAAGAAATTAATATTTACCCTAAAACATATAATTTTGATAATTTGTATGATTGGAAAGAATATAATAATTTGGTTAGTTGTGAAACTAATTTGAATTGTATATTTTTAAATATAAGAAGCCTTAAGAAAAATTTTGATTATTTAAAAGTTAATATAGATCAATTTATTGATTATATTGATGTAATTACTTTAGCAGAAGTTAATGTTAACTTGGATGAAATCAAAGTCTTTAAGCTAGATTTATTTAATGCTATATTTAAATTGCGTAAAACTAAAAAAGGTGGTGGTTTATTAATATTTTATAAAAAATTTATAACTATAGATAGTTGGAATGTTGATTCTAAATCTTTCGAAAATGTAATCTGCACTTTAAAAAAAAAGTTATAAATTTACATCAATGTGAAGAAATAGAAGCAACTATAATAGCAATTTACAGACCACCAAATAGTAATAAAAATGACTTTATAATAGAATTAAATGAAGTTATACAAGATCTTAATAAGAAAGTTAATGACAAATATCCACTTATATCAATTGGTGATATAAATATACATTTATTTGATAATAAAAATAATCCATTAATACAAAATTATATAGAAATATATCATAATTTTGGTCTTAGAAATTATATCTATGCTGTTACTAGAGATGTTAAAACAGATATTTCTCACTCCAAAACTTGTATTGATCACTGCTTTGCAAAAGCAAGTAAGTTTAAAATTATTGGAAACATTATTCAAAATGATATATCAGATCACTATATGATTTTAATTCAATTTAAATATTTTGACTTGGATTCTCAAAATATTAATGAAAGTAATAAATACAATAAATCAAATTATATAAAAAATGATTCATATTTCTTAAGCAAATTACAGTCATTAACTAATAAATTAATGTTATACAAAATTAATGATCCAAATAAAATTATGAATTTATTAATGAAATGTATTCATGAATCAAAACAAAATAAATATTTGAGTGAAGTACAAGAAAAAGAAAAATTCATAGCAATGAATTCACTTCCTTCAAATAAAAATAAAAATGCATTTAAAAAAATATGGATCACTGATGATTTATTTAGACATATTAAAGAAAAAGATAAATTATTTCAAAAGTATAAAAATAACAAAACTAATAAACAATACCATAAAGAATATAAAATGAAAAGGAATTGGATTAACAATTATATAATAAAAATAAAAAAGAAATATTATTATAATAAATTAAATGAAAATATTAAAAATGGAAAAAGTTATTGGAAAATAATACATTCTGTAATAAATAATAAAGAGGATTTAACTGCAAACAATAACTTGAAAAAAATTATTCAACGAAAAGGATTACATATCACTCTTTTAGAAATGGGAAAATGTTTTGTAAATATTGGAAATGTTGAAACTTGTAATTGTAATAAGAATTTGACTGAATCTTATACTATTCAGTCTTCAAACTCAATGATTATACTACCTCCTACTGTCAATGATATAGTAGCAATAATTACAAATATGAAAAATAAGAACTCTGTAGGTATTGATAACTTTATGGTAAAGGATATTAAAAAATTTATATATGACATTCCAAAAATTTTGACTATTTTAATTGATAATATTATTACTAAAGGTGTTTCTCCTGTTAAGTGGAAAGTGTCCAAATTAATTACTATTTACAAAAATGGAAATTATACTGACATACCTAATTACAGACCAATATCAATCCTCTCAAATCTTTCAAAAATTGCAGAAACTTATTTTACAATTTCAATATATAAATTCTTAGAAAAATATCAGTCAATAAATAAAAACCATATCCATATATTAAAAAGACTTAACTATTTAACTTATACTTTTTATCACATAAAATATATTTTTCCAATTAAATCAAAAATAATTATATATAAAGCTTATGTAGATTCATTAATTAATTACGGCATTGATAATTGGATTTATTTAAATAAAAATGAAATAAATAATATTAATAGAGTTTTAAAGAAAATATTAAATTTAATTTTTTACAACTTTAATAAGCTTCAAAGCAATGAACAGAATCAAATTTTACTAGATAATAAAATCTTGTTTCCACAACAAAAAGTAATTTTCACCTTGATTTTACAATTTTATTATAAAATATGTTATAATTATGTAAATACAAATTCAATAAGAAGTCATAGTATATATTGTAAACAAGATTTTGACAATCCTAAAAATAATTTTGGATTAAGAATAAAAAATAGAATAATTAACAAAATTTTTGATCAATTTTCATCTGAAATGAAAAACATTGAAAAGATGTCTAGTTTAAAAAAAATAATTTATGAAAAAATAATACTGGGACAAATTAAATGGGTTGGTTAAATGGGTTGGCTAATTTGAAAAAAAAAAGAAAAAAAATTATTACTATTTCACAGATTTTATCTAAATTTCTCATAATATTTTTTATGTTGTATAAAATTTTCAAAATTGTTTATGTTTCTATATCTGTAACTTATTTATTGTAAATCTCAGCACCTACAACACAGGTTGTTTAACAACCTAGTAGGACTGTATTGTACTTTATTGTTAATAAATTGTTAATAATTGTTAAAAAAAAAAA
>JAFIDM010104668.1:0-13266 GCA_023159025.1 Thereuonema tuberculata | reverse complement strand
ACGTGGGAAAACCCCAAATAAGCACTTTACCCCTTTGTCCCGTCACATATTTTGGCGCCCAACGTGGGGCCAAGACAGTAGACCCGATACACGGAGCGCCCACGGGCGAAGACAGTAGACCCGATACACGGAGCACCCACGGGCGAAGACAGTAGACCCGATACACGGAGCGCCCACGGGCGAAGACAGTAGACCCGATACACGGAGCGCCCACGGGCCAAGACAGTAGACCCGATACACGGAGCGGCCACAGCCCACGAAGAGAAGTGCGGCGTACGAAGAAAGGAAGTCCGTGAAACCGGTAAGGAAATTATTAACTCACCTTTAAAATGAGTGATGGTGAAGGTGATACCCCCAGGGAATCCAGGAGTGCGTTCGTAGAATACCGCGAAGCTGAGAGGTATCAGAGTGAAGAAGAGACGGACGGACAGAGTGTATCCGACCTGTCAATGGGAATGCAGCAGTTGGTTTTGGAGACAACAAATGCAACTGGAGATGCGCAGATTGCTACGCCGGAGATTGCTGCAGCGGCGCAGATACAACAATCGCCGACAGAATCACAAATCAGCGCAGTATCCATGGGTGAACTGGCGGAACTTATCAAGAATATGGCTAGAGAACAAAATGCAAAGACTGACAATTTTATGAGGAAGGCTGACGAACAGAATGCCAGGATGGCCGAACAAATGGCCAAAACTAATGAATCAATGGCCAGAACTAATGAATCAATTCAGAGGCTGAATACCATAGTCGAGGAGCAAGCTGCGAAAACTGGAGAAACGCTTCAGAAATTAGATGCAAAGATAAATGAGCAAAGCGCGAAAATCGATGCCCAGGAAGGAAAGCTTTCCCAAAAGTTAGAACAAGGTCTCCGGAACATCAAGGACGAAGTCCAGCTCACAATCAAGGAATTTAAGACGACCTTCGACGGCCGCATAGCCCAAGTCGAGTCGGCCGTGCAGCAAAAGTGCGACACCTTAGAGGGCAAAGTAGCCGTTGAACTCAGCCAAGTCAATGGACAAATTGGTGGAGTCAAACAAAGCATAATGGAAGTGGCAGAGAAGGTCGGGCAGGTGCACCGCGACGCGGTTGACAAACATGCTCAGCTAAGCACACATGTGCAAAGGGTGGAAATTGGGGTTGTTCAACAGGTGCAGGAAGTTCGACAGCTCGTTGAAGAAGGACATAGATAACAAGATGGAACGCCTGCCAACAGCGCCAGTGACGCTGGCGACTGCATTGACCAATATACCACCCACGTTGACCTTTAATGGGACGCCCGGCGAACATCCCAGCGCATTCATGAAGGCCGTTACAAATTATTTCGCGTTGACAAATGTCAGAGAGGCACTAAAGCCGCGAATAATTTATCAAATGTTAAAAGGAGCGGCGAAAACGTGGATTGACACCCTTGATCCATTTCCAAAGGACATGGAGGAGTTTAAACAAAAGTTTTTAAACCGCTTTTGGGGCAAAGAAGCACAAGTAAGCTTCAAGTGCGAAATGATGAATTCACGTTGGTTACCGACTTATGGGAGCATGAGAGCCTACGCGGAAAACAAGATAGCGTCATTACGCCAATGCGAGCCACCAATGACGGAAGATGAAATCATCTGTTTGATGACAAGGCACTTCCCAGTGCATATACAAAATATGCTTAAGAGCATCGCACCGTCGTCCCTTGAAAGATTCCAGTTGATGCTCGGAAATTACGACCATTCCAGCGAAGGGTCGACGTGGGAAGAAAGGAATGGCAACGCAACCAATGCAGCATCCGTAGCCCGGAGCGGCAACTACAACCAGAAACACACTGGTGAAAAGCCAAAACAACCTCCAAATGAGACGAGGGCAGAAGTTCGAGCTACTGAAAGTAAAGGAAACAGACCTAGGAGCCCCGTTGGAGAATGGTGGAGGAACGACGCGTCCGCCAAACCGAGAAGGTTTGGTAACCGAGAAGGCCATCCGCCAAACGACTCTATGTCCCGGACGAAGTTATCACAACGGTGAAGAAGCCAAAAAGCACTCAAGTAATAAAAGTGCACAGCAGAGGAGCGGAGGCAAGTTGCTCCGTTCCTGAGCCAAGTTAACTACGCATGGTGAAGGGATCCTCGGCTGAATGACTTTGCAGTCGGTGATTTCCGTCCTCGCGGTCGGCACTCGAAGTCAGAGGAGTTGTGAAGTCATGGCGAAAGATGTAATAGTAAAATAAGAAGCGATGTCTCAAAAACGAATAGCGGTGTATGAAGCAAGGAGAGGCGGAAGAAAAATACCCGTCGAGTTCAAGTCCACTATGGTAGCGCAAGGTGAAAAATACTTCGCTACGTGGCAAAATATAAATAACGGTGATTGAAGAAAGAGTCGGCGCCAATGTTGACTGCGGCAACATGGTCACGGTGCTATCCCGGGATTGCTAAAGCAATGGTGATTGAAGAAGAAAAATTCCAATCTCTCCCCGGATAGATTGATCCACCGTGATCGGCGTTCGAGTAAAATAAATGGAAGAAACTACCCGTTGGGTTACAACTTACATTAAAAATAAGGTAAGAAATGCCTTCTTATTCGTATTATATCCAAAGTGATATACGTTTTGTTTTTTTTCGTTATTTGAACATCGACTTCTTGCAAAAGAATCCTGTAAGGAGTACTTCGTTGGGCCTGACTGAGCAGCTCGGATGAGGGAGAGGACCGACCAATGGGTATGCGTGGAATTACCGACGTGCGGGGAAATTCATGCCGAGGATCAGATAACCAAGTGTGTTAATTTAATTTAATGTTTTTTTTTATTTACACTAATAAATAAGTAAACTGTAAATATTCCATACAGGTTAAAACCAATTAGTGAAAAAAAAAAAAAACCATAACTTTATTAGTTAAAATAACACTCAGAAAGTAACTGAAGAGTGAACCGTTCTGGAGTTTTGCATCAGGATGCAGTCGGACGAGTTGAAGCAAGACGACATCAGCCACCGACACGAAGACACCCTGAAGGAACGAACACGTTGTTGTAAATAGATTTAAGTAAAAATTTCTTGTAATATGATGTTGTCACGGGTTTCTTGTGAATAAAATTTGTTTAATTTTTAAAAAAAAAAAAAAAAAAAAATTCTAGAGGGGGTAATGTGACAACACTCGTATATGCACTGTCCATTGTTGAAATGTCGAATTTTTAATTGTTATTTTTGTAAAGTTTCAAAAGAAAAAAATGTAAATTAAGAAAATATTCCGAAATGATTACTTTAAGGCGAAGGGCAAAGAAAATGTGTTTGTTTAATTTTAGCTTTCAACTTAATTTTAATTTAATTTAATTTAATATTTAAAGTTCTTAAGTTGGAGAGATTAGAATAGTGAACCTTCAATTAATTTAGGTTAAATAATTGGTTTTTCTTAAGCTTAGTGAATTTAGTTGATTTAACAAATTTAATTCATAATTTAGTTTAAAAGGAATTCTTAACTTTTCTGAATTACGTTTGTATTTGTCATGAAGCAACAGCGAGATTTGACATTTACCCCGTCACCCCATGTGATGGAATCGACCGCTCTTGGACGGATCCCGATTCCTGTGATCTGATTAGCCGGCAGAGTATGACGTGGTATTGGCGCCACGATCATAGTTGATTTAAGGCCGTGCATCCAAGAAGGGGGTCTCTATTTTTCCATTTTCTACTCTCTCTTCACCGTTTCCTGCGTTTGCTATTGCTTGCTTACGAGAGCTGTCTCTCTCGTTTATTTTTCAGTTAGCTTTGCTAACTTTTCCGCAATTCTGCGCGGACGCCATAAGTTTAGGCAGCTACATTTTTATTACTACGTGGCTGAAGTCGAGAACGATTCAGCGCACATTTAGAATAGGAAGTGTTAATAATAAGTTATCCTAGTTAGGAAAAGCTTAGACCGTAACTTCGAAAGTTCAATACTGCTAATTTCCAATTGGCGAACTCTATCAATACACAGGAAACGGGGTATGCGTGTACACCCGCATGGAAGCAAGTGTGTAAGTGAGCTATTTATCAGTTACAACTTCTCGTGTGAGTTTAAAGTTAATTTCAAATTTATTAAACGCAATTCGCCAAGAAACGTTAGTAATTCGTAGGAAAGTTATTCTGTTCAGCGCCACGTGCGAGAATTCCCTTGGTACGCACAATTAAGTTAGTTAAAGCCATAACTTCGCATTTAGCTGTACCCATCATTTCGGAGTCTATCATTTTCGCTCATTTGAATAAACGTTGTTGAATTTCACATGTTGAACATGCGTTAAGCCTTTCTTTTGACACCGTGGACGCAAGGTGTGGCTCCCTACCCCCCGAGAAGATTGGGTTAATTGCTGGGGTGTGACACTGTGGAGGGGGTAAGTGGAAGTTTTTTTTTACCTAGCCGAGTGCTTGGTTGGCGCCCAACGTTACTACAGAAATAAACCAAAACCACCCACACTTTCTGTACCACCACCTATTTTGGTGCAGGTACGTGGGAAAACCCCAAATAAGCACTTTACCCCTTTGTCCCGTCACAATATATATATATATATATATATATAACAAATTTACTCTTTTAAAAAATAGTTACACAGTGTAAACGTTCACCCAAACAAACACAAAAAATCACGTTTAATCACTGGCATTTTCTTAGGCAAGACGGGCCTCAACCAGGGGCCTAAGTGTTGCTAAGGTATTGACGTAAAATGTTCGCAGTGCCTATGATGGCTGTCTTTTGTAATTCAGCTGTTGTTATTGCTGGTGCTCCAAGTCTGGTGTAATAGTCCATAAATTTAAGTGATAGTGTTCCTAGTGCACCAATGATGATTGGCAACACTGTAGTTGTTTTATTCCATATTCGTGTAATTTCAAGTGCCAGAGCCCTGTATTTGTTGATTTTTTCCAGTTCTTTTTCCTGGACTCTACAGTCCCCAGGGATGGCAATGTCAATTAGGGTCACATTTTGTTGTTCAATTAATGTAATATCAGGCGTATTAGCTGTTACATGCTGGTCTGTTTGAATACGAAAATCCCAGAGGATTTTAACTTGCCCGTTATCCAAGACCTTTTCTATACTGTGATGCCAGGGTTTTTCTGATGTATGGAATCCAAATTTACGACATAGTGCCCAATGTATTTTCTTGGCTACATCGTCATGTCGCTTTTTATATTCTGTGTTAGCAATTGTAGAACACTCACAGATTATATGATTTACAGTTTCTTCTCGGTTGTTACACAGTCTGCAAAGGCTGTTGGTGCTATATATATATATATATATTGTTTTAGAAAGTGTCTGTAAGGAGGTTTGAGGAAAGTTGGACTGATCAAGAAACTTTCTTTGAAGAAAGTTGCCATGCGGGCTCACTCGGGGCCCCGCACCCTCTAGGAACTGGCCTTCCTTAACCTTCCCCGTTAAAAGGAGATGTGTTACTATTCTTTGTGATCCCTACCACACCAACAGAACTCCAGCTCTAAAGTGACTATTTTCTCTCATATTTCATTAATGATAATCAAGTAATGCCCATAACTAATCTTGAAGAAAATTTTACTTCACATGTTAATGAAATGCTAGCAAGCTATTCAAACGCGTACTTTTCAGAATTATAACAAAACCACAAGTTTCCGATCACATGACATTAAAAGCATATTTCATAAAACTTTCCGACCACAGTACTTTTTGAAATTAACTTTTCATTGGCTTCACGAGTTGGGAAACATGCTGAGAACCGATCATATCTTTTTGCCGCTTAGTGGTTATTTGCAGGTAACAACAATCTTGAGGTTTAATTGTCCTTAAACTATCCCTGTATTCTTAAACTGGTCAAAAAAAATTAAGGGATCAAGAGAGAAACAGTAGAAAAAAGAATACTATAAATCATGTAAAAGTGATCTACTTGGAAGTGAAATATCATACGGATATCAGATACTGTAGAATATGCTGTAATATTCTAGGGACTCTTTATGCAATGTTCACATGGCATTAGACACTGTAGGCCAATGTGTATGTCAGTAGAAGGTGTGTATCAGTAGCTCAAAAAACGGAACAGCATAATCACAACCGTAATTGCCCTGTAGTACGATGCACAGTCTCCTGGAACGGCCAACACTGATGCATACCTGTGTGGCATCTTCGGCTCTGCAAGAGTTGAGTAAGATGCCGGCCTAGCTGCAGGATTGCGGACAGTTTGAGGTTCACTGAGTTCTGTTCCCGTTTGAAGGACAGGTTGCAGTCCCGTTGCATTCTGTCGCCTGCTGGCTGTTAACAGATGTAAAGGTCGTCTCTTGCAGTAGTTGTTCGTGAACTCCCTTGCCTTTGCCTTCGTCGAACATTTCCTGTCATTTAAAACCGAGTGCGTAGTCGGGAAATTACACTTTGAGACACTCTAATGGCTTTTGATACTTCACGCTGTGTCAGTTCAGCTTCCATCCTTCCTATCGCTCTACCCGTCCTTGATTCTGGTAAATCATGCTGTTTAGACAATGTACGATCTACCCGCTTCTCTAAACGAACATTTTAATCCATGGACAGTTACTAGAGTTTCCATAATCGCGGACTCAATGACTAAATGAATGGAACTTGCTTATTCCACGTCACGGATGACAATTATAGTTCATAGTTTGTCGCTGACAAACACATCATTCCCAGGATGTTTTCCGTAATCCCCTAATTGTTTTGACCAATACATTTCCATAGCCTTGATACACATTCTATTCTATTCTTGACACTTGACCGTAATTTAGCTTGAATCACTGCCATTTTCAGCCATCCATTAACGTGCCATCACAAAGAATTAACGATTAGATATTAACTAACTTGTCCTTAATAGGTGTTTCAAAAATTAAAGCAAGCAGATATCTGACAACAGACTTGTCGCTTTCCAAATTGGCGATAACGTAGAACGTCTTCAATATTGTTTAAAATTTCTAGGAGTTTAGACATGTTTCCATTATTCTTACAGTTCCTCCTGCCTCTCTATAGGGAATAAGAACACACGAATTCACCAAAGCATTTCAGATAGATTCGGTATGATTAGAGGTCAGGAGATCTCACTGACCAATCAATAAATACAATGATCTCCTCTTGAAGATATTGATCTACCAGCCGGGTTCATTGTAGACCGTCTTGACGTGAGATACCGCTTAACGTGAGAGCGAACGTATGATCCAGGAGATTATCCTATGTTGTGTGGCATTCCCGTTTTTTCTTTGCAGCACTTATTGGTCCGTCACATAACGAGATGCCATCCTAATCATAATGTCCAAATAAGTGGATGCCTGGAAATGCTCGGGAAAGCACTTCTGAATTCATCAATTTTCAGTCCAAATGGCATCGTCCTTCAAACGAGGAACCATTTGAAATAAATAAAAGGGGCCTAGCATAAGACTTTCTCGTAAAGTCGTCTCTGCAAATTGGAAGCAAATACCAGAGTTTCTGTAGACCAGATTTCCAAGCTTTGTCAGGGTAGCGGTGTTGCTTCTAAGGTCACAATATCAAAGATAGCAGTTACCCCCAAAAAAGTTGGGCACCAGGTCTTCCTGCGCTATAGCTTCAAGAAGCCGATTAGATCTGAAATTCGTTTCACAGTCTGTAAATCATAGAATCTCTTACATTCAGTCATTTTGTTTTGATACCTCACTTTGGCCAGACTGAGTATTCCGACATCTATCCAGGAAAGTTTTGTTAATTTCTAATGTGCACATGGCACCCTAACTTTGCATTAATTTTCACGTCATATATTCAAGTTTTATGCCTTTCTAACTTATTTTTTACCAAAGAATCCCAACTTTATGCTTTTTTCTTAATTAATGGAAAATTATGTACTTTATATATCAAACACGAGTGATATATTATACAATTTAAAACTTTAAAAATATCTAATTCAGTACCATTGTGCTTTTATTTAATTATTTAGTTGTAAGTGAGTTTACAGCTGAATGACTTAGGTATCTTTCATGATAAGAGTACGGTAACTTTACATATCATTAAAAAATACTTTTATTTCACTTCGTTTCTAAAGTATAAAAAGGCGCTTTTTTTTTTTTTTTAAATATATAGGAAGTCTGAGGAGGCAAGAGAACGGTATTTCTTTTACGCAAAAGAGTAAATAACCTGACCTTACCCGTGTAGAGAAACGAAATACTGTTGTTATTAAAGGAAGGAGTTTGGAAGAATTATGAACATATAAGTAGGGAGCATTTAAAACTTCTCTACTTACAAGGCACAACTCAACTTATGGTTATCTGATAATCCGGCACATCTTGCCAAATCAGTGCGACCCAAATTATTCAGGGATCATACTACGATATACTGTATATTTCCTGATCCATATTAAAGTATTTATAAGATCAATTTATATTTAATTTTTTCGATCAGACATCTGAAGTCAACAGTGTCAAAATAAAATCAAAAATAATTGGTAAAAAAATTTATACATTGATCGGTTTAATTAACTAAATTGTACTACATTTTACACACATCACTTAAGATATACTATTTTCAGATATTATTTTATGAAAATTATAGATTTTTGTTATGTATTAATAACTTAATTAATTATCATTAATTAATAAGTTAATTAAGATTTATTTATTTTCCTTTTAGAATTCCTTTTATGAAAAACACAACTATGAAGACATGTATTACAAGCGAATCTTTCAACAAAACATATACAGCTGCCTATGAATTCGCAAGAAATTATTCAAGTTTTAAGTGGTGTAATTGTTCCAGAAAGTGTATTGATTACAATTACTCAATTCAACCTAACATTGCTCGATTGCAGTTTCCTATTGCAGCCTTCGTCGTTCAGTTTGCTGATAATCTATTCCAGACAACCAAGGAATACAGACAAATGACAATTAATTCACTCTTTGCAAACATTTGTGGCGACTTGGGGTTATTTCTAGGGTTCAGCGCGTTAACTATTTTAGAAATGATTGAGGCCATTTGGATTCAGTCAAGAAAAAACAAATAAGCTTATTGCTTCAATTGAAAAGCTTCAGCCAATAAAGGAATTGAAATTAATTGTTAACAATTGGATAATGCTAGGATTCAGATCGGTTTCATTATAAAGATATGCTAATGATTTGATATATAGGTTTTTATTCTTTAACCCCCATCTCTAAAATATACTATCTAAACTAGTAATTTTTAAAGTTCGTGTTGAAACAGAAAGTAGGAAATATGTTTATGTGGTGAATGTGAGTGGCAGGGAAGCCAAGCATTGCGACCGGAGGTCTATTCTATTAACCCATGGAAGTAACGAAAGATGAGGAGAAAGACTGAGAAAATATGGAGCCGACACTCCTGTAAAAGAGCTTGCCAAATCCACGATAGCATGAATAGGCTACGAAGTATTATCCTTGTGAAGTTTACAATACATATTCATGACAATTTGCTTTGCTTGACTTGAACAGTCAAGGGCTTTTCCTCGTCCAACTCGACTAAATAAATGTGATGATGAGATCACCGCCATTAGTGAATTCTTAAAATGGTTACTGCGCATGTTTCCTGCTATTTTCCTAACCTACTTTTGCTACTAATTCAAACATAAAATGTTACTGTAAATATTAATTTTATATCAAATTCACCTCATATAGTTATTATTACTGCTTAGTATGTTTTAGATTAAATGTTTTTTTAGGAATATTTTCCATCGCTCAATTAATTGTCGATCACATTTAACGCTGCAACGATAACCAGTCGTTTAGTTTAGTAACTACTAACCATAAGCTAATAACTTTTACATTTACAGTTTAAACTTTATCATTATAATCCCTTCTCAAAATCTGCATTTTTAACAGCATTATTATTGCTTTACGCCATTTCAAAGAATGAAATAAGTAAAGCAGTGCTTAGAAAATCACATCTCACAATATTAAACACACAAGGACTTTTTTATTCAAAAAAATAAGCACAATTTTGATATTAAATTTGAAGACAATTAGAATCAATGTAATTCTATTGATGTTGTATAGTTTTCAATTTTGAATGTACCGTATATCTATAAGAGCTTTTTTTTTGTTATATATAGTTATATGTAGTTTATACTTCACGTAATTTATTCACAATTACATTTTTGCTTAGATTCAAAACCTTGTTATTATGTTCTCTATCTTTAGAATTTGTGTAAGGATGTTTTCAATATTTCTAAATCTTTAAAATTCATTATATTAACTGACAAAGATTTATAGGAACAAAAAAGTCATCACCAATTAGCAATTTTTTTTATATCAAAAATGTATATACAAAACTTATTATTCTCTTGTTATCATTGTAAATAGCACCAGGAACTAAATGTTCCTAATAAGACTGGAATTGTAACATTTATAAGGAAATAAAAACAAAATATTCAATCAATTTCAGCTGAATACTTTTCTGTGAAACAAAATAATGAACTATTCTAAAAACAATAATATGAAAAAAATTATCATTGCAAGATATTGTGTGGAGTCAATATGATGAAGTTGGATTTTCATCAAATTTTTAAGTGTGTTTGTTATTTAAAGTTTGCATGTTTATTATTACGTGATTATGGACTAATATTGAAGCTTTTTCATTACCTATACTACCAATGTATTGTTATTATTTTATTCATAGCACTAACTTTATATAGTCATCCCTCGTCTTATGTCAATAGATGGAACGGAACGTGGACCTAAGTCAATACATTAATAAACAGAGTTGTAATGGGTCAGGGACTTAACCCTAATTAGTATACTATCCCAAACACTGTATATTTCACTGGTATTGAATTAACAATTATTATTGACAAAAATCAAAAACATTACTAATGATGACAGAGAGATCTATTTAAACTAAAGGCGTACACTAGTTATTGATATTGGCAAGAGTGGATATTAACATTTGAAATTCAGTTAATTGGTTTACTAATTAATGAATCGTCAGCAGTATTACTACAACGACAACAATAATTTTCTCTTTGAATATCAAAAGCAAGTTGGGAAGTTTTTTTACCTTCTATTACCATTAGAATATTTCCTTCGTATACTTACAAGATACATATGCAGATTTTTCATTGTTACTGTGATTCAGTACATTCCCTTATTATAGATTTTTTTCACAAGAAATTTTTAAAAATTTATCCTTTATTACGACGTTACGGTTTATTCAAAGTTCTTCATATTTGTATAAACTTTTAACTACGTGCAATCTAGTTCATCAATGGTCTATGACTTGTCTTAATATTACATTTATATTTATTTTATAAAAGACAATTTATTTAGAAACGATATTTTTACAAAATAAACATAATAGATTTATTTTTTTAATTATGTTTCCTTTTATAAAAGCGAAAATTTATTTGAAATTTACCAAATGATAAGCATTAAATATCACTCTAGATATTTATAGTTGTTGAATCGACATTTATAAGAAATAAGGGCATTGCAAAGTAACAAAGATTCCAATTTTATAAATATCTGAAAGTTGATTTGTAATATGATTTCTTTGATCTTTGGATTTCACGAGAAATGCTGCGCTAACTTTTGTTGATTAAATGAAATCTTCACTTTCAAATGGTAGAAAACAAAGTTATTTATGTCGTGGAGCTTTCATTCTTAAAATTGGTTAATTTATTTAATAACAATGACAGTTGGTAAATTTCCATTTGAGATTTCACGAGGTAACAGAAAGGAGACAATTGATCGGAAATGCACACCTAAATATTTACAAAATAAAATAAATGTTAAGTCTTGAAAGCCTAAAGATTAAATTACTAATGGCAGAAGAGGAATCATATGAAAGTCAGGTAAGAGATTCATATTCAAACAGCGTAAATAAAACGTTTAAATATATGTAAATAAAACGTTTAATGAAAATCTCTTGGAACCATTGCTGTATTTCTTCCAGAGTATTTTAGTTGGTTTATTTCTGTAGAAAAAACTTTACAATAAATAAAAAATAAAAAATAACTACACAAACAATTTTCAATTCTAAGAAATTTAGATATATAAGCAAAATCGGATTTATAATTTTTATTCCTTTTGGAAATGTTTAAAATGAATGATATTTATCAAACTTTCAACTCCAGAACTGACAGGAAACTACAAAGGTTCCCTATTCAGTGTAATTGAATGTACTGACAATTTTAATATCTTGTGTAAAGAGGCTTCTTCAGACAGTAAAAAATTTGGATATTTACTTGAATGTCTATTTCGTACACTACACATATATTTGTAAGGAGAATTTCTAAGTTATATCCATGTAAAGCTACTCATCTTTATCCAGATATAACTAAAATTATTCTGTCAATACTAGCCGGGTACCGTCGCTTCGGCTCCGGAACCCTTGCGTATATAGCATTAAAAAACACTTTATTTATTTAGCAAATTACTATTGAGATCGGAGAATACACGACTTTCCAGCCCGTTGTGGCCTTCTCTGCATGTTTCGATATCATGCTTATCTATGAAAATATGATCTATATATCTTTTCGTACTTCCATGAATTTTACAGTTGTTTCATTTTCACGTATCTTCTCACAATACCCAACATGAAATTTTTCACATTTTTGCATGTAACTTGCAAACGCAGAAACGTTTGTGAATGACTGATATATCGTTCGATAGTAGTTTCAAATACCAACATTTTCTCAATGTAATGTTCTCTTGCAACTTTTATACTTTTCGCTTAAAATGAGATAAAGTCAAAATTTGACCCTTTAAAAGGCGATATCTTGGAAACCAAAAAATTTTTTTGAAAGGTTTTTGTAGCATTTTGTTTGTCTTAAAAAGATCTACTTTTTAATGGTAATGGTCCATTTGCATGACCAATCTATCTCTTATAGTTTGGTCACAAAATTGGAAAAACTTTAAAGTCTTATGACAGAATGACGACAGAATAAAGTTTTTATATATGTATTAATGTTTCTAGCTTAACTGCCTAGTACTCTATTTAAACTTACTTTCATATATAAATTGATATATTGTTAATTTTAAAAAGGTGCTAGTTTCTATCTCTCTATTTACTTAAACACCTATTTCTTAAGATTTTCACTGTGATAATATTAAATAATATTGGTATATGAGCTGAGAGCTCTCTATTGCAGGGTTGCTCACGAGCGGGAGTCACGGCGCAGACTGAGCCATTAATTTTTTTTTTTTTTTTTTTAGGGGGGGGGGGGTTCAAAAAAATCAAACACAGTAAAAAAGTCGTTTTTTTTGGTTGTGGATTTGGATAATCCTTTTTTTTTGGTTGTTGATTTGGATAATCCTTTTTTTTTGGTTGTTGATTAGGATAATCCTTTTTTTTTGGTTGTTGATTTGGATAATCCTTTTTTTT